>APFE031049281.1:0-14440 GCA_000404065.3 Pinus taeda | reverse complement strand
TCTTCAGTTGTTGGGCAGTAAGATGAGAGGTATGAACCTATGCATCGCTCTAACATATATGGGCAGGATCACAGCTGTTGAAACTGAGACACTTAGGGTGTGAATCAATAGACATAGGGTCCATGTGTGCAATTGTAGGAATAGTAGAGATACCGAAAACACCCCCACTCTAATTAGTCAAAGGAAAAATGGGTCATAAAAAGGAAAAGAAGAGTGTAGATTTGGGGAGGAAAACATTTATTCATGAGCTGATCTCAAAAGAAGAAAAAGAGCAGTCAAATTCTCAAAGGGACGCAAGGAAAACAGGGCCACAAAAAACTGTTACTTGCATAATAAGAACATAAGCATCCAATTCCTCTATCTCCGGACCATATCATTCTAAAACTAGTGTGAACGCTCCCAAGGCTAAGCATCCAAATCAAGAGAAGCAGGGGGAAGCTAGTGACCAGGACAGAGGGACAAGGGGAAACTGAGGGGGAGCACCAAAAGCCTAAAATTAGGGAACATTTATTGATTTATCAATATCCACATTCGAGCAACGTAGTGAAACAACTAGCCCTGAAGCAGCTTGAGCTATCAATTTCACCCATAAGAAAAGCACTAGAACGGTCTGAAGAAGACCATTTACAACAAGGATCAAGAGGGTCAACAATGGGGGACAACAATAACAACAACACTAAAACGGATGCTACCATCGCCACCTTTAAGTTTCCAATAGGGGATATCATAGGCGAGGTTGCCATTAAAACCATTCCTTTATCATTTCACGGTGCCAGAATCAAGAGGACGAGATCTATCTGGTCATTTAGGTTCAACGCACTTTTGAACACTTTGAAATTTGAGCTATCACTGAAGTCTTGGATCAATATCTGATCAGTTACAGATTGGTATCAGAGTCGTTGCTCTCTCTTTAGGTCTTATCTGATACTACAAATTGGTATCAAAGTGTGGTTGCACTCTCATTTGGTGAATATGTTTGGTCATGCATGCATGTCAGTTGCATGTGTGTCTCTTACACTTGCATTCCATGTGCTTGTTGCATTGCATCATGTTGACCATTATTGTAGTGAGATTGTCATGAGGAACTTGATGTTGATTTTGTGGGATCATCGTCAGAAGTATATGACTGGTTATATGATTACATCCTTGTCTGTTAGGTTGCATTCTTAGGTGTTTGATTACATGTATCAGTCTTGTAGGTTGGTTACAAAAATTGAGTGCTTATGCTCGACTACATGCATTCATACGTGTGTGTAGTTGATTAGGTATTACTTATACATGTTGACAGTTGCATGTGGCAATGTGTGCAATGGAGTAATGGTTGTTCTCATGCATGAGGTCATAGCATGCATTGTTCATATGTCCTTGCATTGGTGACTGGGCCTTAGCTAAAATGATGTTTATGTGTTGATGCACTTATTTGATATATGTCTATATACTATTATGTTTATATTATACATATATCATGTTGATTTGATGATCTTGCAGACAAAGTATCCTCCCTGAATTATCCTAAGGTACATGGTGGGTGTAGCTTTTGTACCCATCTTTTATACTTTATTTTCCCGTTTTTTACCTTTTTCCCTCCGAACCTAAATAGCTTTGCATATTAACCACCTCTCTTTTTATTATGAACAACATATTTTTTCATCATGTTATTTTCCCATTTTTGCTAGATATAGTGATGCAATATTCCTTTTTATGTCTAATTGGGGCAAACATTGAATAAGTCTTTTGGTTCCTTTCCTCTTTTTCAGGTGCTACCCATGAGAACAAGGTTATGAAATGGACAGTCGTGTCGATTGATCTATGAGCATGATGAAAGAGATTGTTGTTACACTCTGTTTGTTATCACAGACTTTGTTGTTACACAACATTTTTGTCACAGACTTTGTTGTTACACCCTGTTGTTGTTATAGATTGTTGTTGTTATATTTCGGGTGTTGTTACAAGTCATTGTTGTTACCAATGTTATTGTTACATCCCAAAGTGTTGTTTTACCGCAGGATGTTGTTACGGCATAGCTATCATGTTGTGGGTACTATTCCACGCGACAACGGTTTGAGAGTTACGAATTATCTATTTAGAAAGTGACAGATCTAAGCAATTATGATTCAAACTGATATATTTGAACAAAACTTGTATTTAGGAACTTGTTATAACAATTTCTATTTTATTGATTAGCATGAGAATCGTGAGATTCTCATGAATGATCTATTCCTGATTTTTGGGAATGTAATTTCTATGAGAGAAACTCAATCCCCTGACCATAGAGGTATGGAATAGAGAGCACTACTACTTTGATCCTGTAATTCTTAATTATTTTTAATATCAAGACACTATGGTGATGTTGTTACTGTTTTGAGTTGAATTCTTAACTAGGTTCGTGTTCATTCTTGCACCTTGATAAGGAGGAAGGGCCTTCCTCTTTAGCAGGGACTGTAGTGGTAGAGTAGTTGTATATTATTATTCCTTTCTTTCAGTAAATGCACGGTTTTTGTTGTTGTTGTATAATTTGTAGAATAGATCTGCTTCAATTCAAGATTTATGATGCGTTGTTACACAGATTTGGTTAGAATTATGGTAGTTGATAAGCTGGTGTAGTTATCAGTACAATGTGTGGTGCACCTTTGTTCTGGTAGATGAAAAGTGTGATTCCATTCTTGTAGAGTGTTTTTATTTTTATTTTTGCATCAATGTTCATTTATGCAATTGATTCAACGACATTCTTTACTGTTTTCCATTTTCATCATTGTTTGTGGTGTATCGGCATAGATAGTGCAGACTCCTTTGAAATAAGTAGGCCTACCCTGGGTTGACAATTAAATGGTTACAGTCTTAGTCAATTAAAGGTGATTAATATAGCACAACATTTTGGCACCGTTATCGGGGAAGGCAATTGACGATATAGTCAGCCAAGTTGTTTGTTTGATGATAGAGTGTTCCTAGTCCACAGTTGTTGGGCAGGAAGATGAGAGGTAAGAACCTGCGCATCGCTCTAACATACCCGGGTGGGTTCACCACTGTGATCACTAGGGCACTTAGGGTTTTGCATTTTGGTATTTTCTTAAAACGTGTCTTCATCTCTTCAGTTGTTGGGCAGTAAGATGAGAGGTATGAACCTATGCATCGCTCTAACATATATGGGCAGGATCACAGCTGTTGAAACTGAGACACTTAGGGTGTGAATCAATAGACATAGGGTCCATGTGTGCAATTGTAGGAATAGTAGAGATACCGAAAACACCCCCACTCTAATTAGTCAAAGGAAAAATGGGTCATAAAAAGGAAAAGAAGAGTGTAGATTTGGGGAGGAAAACATTTATTCATGAGCTGATCTCAAAAGAAGAAAAAGAGCAGTCAAATTCTCAAAGGGACGCAAGGAAAACAGGGCCACAAAAAACTGTTACTTGCATAATAAGAACATAAGCATCCAATTCCTCTATCTCCGAACCATATCATTCTAAAACTAGTGTGAACGCTCCCAAGGCTAAGCATCCAAATCAAGAGAAGCAGGGGGAAGCTAGTGACCAGGACAGAGGGACAAGGGGAAACTGAGGGGGAGCACCAAAAGCCTAAAATTAGGGAACATTTATTGATTTATCAATATCCACATTCGAGCAACGTAGTGAAACAACTAGCCCTGAAGCAGCCTGAGCTATCAATTTCACCCATAAGAAAAGCACTAGAACGGTCTGAAGAAGACCATTTACAACAAGGATCAAGAGGGTCAACAATGGGGGACAACAATAACAACAACACTAAAACGGATGCTACCATCGCCACCTTTGAGTTTCCAATAGGGGATATCATAGGCGAGGTTGCCATTAAAACCATTCCTTTATCATTTCACGGTTCTAGAATCAAGAGGACGAGATCTATCTGGTCATTTAGGTTCAACACACTTTTGAACACTTTGAAATTTGAGCTATCACTGAAGTCTTGGATCAATATCTGATCAGTTACAGATTGGTATCAGAGTCGTTGCACTCTCTTTAGGTCTTATCTGATACTACAAATTGGTATCAAAGTGTGGTTGCACTCTCATTTGGTGAATATGTTTGGTCATGCATGCATGTCAGTTGCATGTGTGTCTCTTACACTTGCATTCCATGTGCTTGTTGCATTGCATCATGTTGACCATTATTGTAGTGAGATTGTCATGAGGAACTTGATGTTGATTTTGTGGGATCATCGTCAGAAGTATATGACTGGTTATATGATTACATCCTTGTCTGTTAGGTTGCATTCTTAGGTGTTTGATTACATGTATCAGTCTTGTAGGTTGGTTACAAAAATTGAGTGCTTATGCTCGACTACATGCATTCATACGTGTGTGTAGTTGATTAGGTATTACTTATACATGTTGACAGTTGCATGTGGCTATGTGTGCAATGGAGTAATGGTTGTTCTCATGCATGAGGTCATAGCATGCATTGTTCATATGTCCTTGCATTGGTGACTGGGCCTTAGCTAAAATGATGTTTATGCGTTGATGCACTTATTTGATATATGTCTATATACTATTATGTTTATGTTATACATATATCATGTTGATTTGATGATCTTGCAGACAAAGTATCCTCCCTGAATTATCCTAAGGTACATGGTGGGTGTAGCTTTTGTACCTATCTTTTATACTTTATTTTCCCGTTTTTTACCTTTTTCCCTCCGAACCTAAATAGCTTTGCATATTAACTACCTCTCTCTTTATTATGAACAACATATTTTTTCATCATGTTATTTTCCCATTTTTGCTAGATATAGTGATGCAATATTCCTTTTTATGTCTAATTGGGGCAAACATTGAATAAGTATTTTGGTTCCTTTCCTCTTTTTCAGGTGCTACCCATGAGAATAAGGTTATGAAATGGACAGTCGTGTCGATTGATCTATGAGCATGATGAAAGAGATTGTTGTTACACTCTGTGTGTTATCACAGACTTTGTTGTTACACAACATTGTTGTCACAGACTTTGTTGTTACACCCCGTTGTTGTTATAGATTGTTTTTGTTATATTTCGGGTGTTGTTACAAGTCATTGTTGTTACCAATGTTATTGTTACATCCCAAACTGTTGTTTTACCGCAGGATGTTGTTACAGCATAGCTATCATGTTGTGGGTACTATTCCACGCGACAACGGTTTGAGAGTTACGAATTATCTATTTAGAAAGTGACAGATCTAAGCAATTATGATTCAAACTGATATATTTGAGCAAAACTTGTATTTAGGAACTTGTTATAACAGTTTCTATTTTATTGATTAGCATGAGAATCGTGAGATTCTCATGAATGATCTATTCCTGATTTTTGGGAATGTAATTTCTATGAGAGAATCTCAATCCCCTGACCATAGAGGTATGGAATAGAGAACACTACTACTTTGATCCTGTAATTCTTAATTATTTTTAATATCAAGACACTATGGTGATGTTGTTACTGTTTTGAGTTGAATTCTTAACTAGGTTCGTGTTCATTCTTGCACCTTGATAAGGAGGAAGGGCCTTCCTCTTTAGCAGGGACTGTAGTGGTAGAGTAGTTGTATATTATTATTCCTTTCTTTCAGTAAATGCACGGTTTTTGTTGTTGTTGTATAATTTGTAGAATAGATCTGCTTCAATTCAAGATTTATGATGCGTTGTTACACAGATTTGGTTAGAATTATGGTAGTTGATAAGCTGGTGTAGTTATCAGTACAATGTGTGGTGCACCTTTGTTCTGGTAGATGAAAAGTGTGATTCCATTCTTGTAGAGTGTTTTTATTTTTATTTTTGCATCAATGTTCATTTATGCAATTGATTCAACGACATTCTTTACTGTTTTCCATTTTCATCATTGTTTGTGGTGTATCGGCATAGATAGTGCAGACTCCTTTGAAATAAGTAGGCCTACCCTGGGTTGACAATTAAATGGTTACAGTCTTAGTCAATTAAAGGTGATTAATATAGCACAACATTTTGGCACCGTTGTCGGGGAAGGCAATTGACGATACAGTCAGCCAAGTTGTTTGTTTGATGATAGAGTGTTCATAGTCCACAGTTGTTGGGCAAGAAGATGAGAGGTAAGAACCTGCGCATCACTCTAACATACCCGGGTGGGTTCACCACTGTGATCACTAGGGCACTTAGGGTTTGGCATTTTGGTATTTTCTTAAAACGTGTCTTCATCTCTTCAGTTGTTGGGCAGTAAGATGAGAGGTATGAACCTATGCATCGCTCTAACATATATGGGCAGGATCACAGTTGTTGAAACTGAGACACTTAGGGTGTGAATCAATAGACATAGGGTCCATGTGTGCAATTGTAGGAATAGTAGAGATACCGAAAACACCCCCACTCTAATTAGTCAAAGGAAAAATGGGTCATAAAAAGGAAAAGAAGAGTGTAGATTTGGGGAGGAAAACATTTATTCATGAGCTGATCTCAAAAGAAGAAAAAGAGCAGTCAAATTCTCAAAGGGACGCAAGGAAAACAGGGCCACAAAAAACTGTTACTTGCATAATAAGAACATAAGCATCCAATTCCTCTATCTCCGGACCATATCATTCTAAAACTAGTGTGAACGCTCCCAAAGCTAAGCATCCAAATCAAGAGAAGCATGGGGAAGCTAGTGACCAGGACAGAGGGACAAGGGGAAACTGAGGGGGAGCACCAAAAGCCTAAAATTAGGGAACATTTATTGATTTATCAATATCCGCATTCGAGCAACGTAGTGAAACAACTAGCCCTGAAGCAGCCTGAGCTATCAATTTCACCCATAAGAAAAGCACTAGAACGGTCTGAAGAAGACCATTTACAACAAGGATCAAGAGGGTCAACAATGGGGGACAACAATAACAACAACACTAAAACGGATGCTACCATCGCCACCTTTGAGTTTCCAATAGGGGATATCATAGGCGAGGCTGCCATTAAAACCATTCCTTTATCATCTCTTCCATCTTTTTAAGGAATGATTGTAGAAGAACCTCACACCTTCTTGTTTGAATTTGATGTCTTGCGCAGGAGTTATGATTATGTTTTAGATGCTTAGAAAATGAAATTATTTCCTTCTACTCTAAAATGAGCAACCTTGAGATGGTTCATGGGATTAGGCTCTGCTTCCATTTGAACATGGGGTGACATGAAAGAGAATTTTTTATCTATTATTGTAGAACCAAGGACTTGAGGGAAGAAATATTTAGGATGACACAAAAGGAGGTTAAGAGCTTGGAGGGCTATGTGGAGTGATTCCATTACAATTTGCAAAGATCTAAACATAGTGACTTAGATCAAGAGATATTGAAGACCATATTCATAAGGGGAATGAGAGATGACTACCTTGATACCCTAAATCTTTTAGGGAAGGGAGACATATCTTAGGAACCATTCACCGAGATAATAAAGCTTTGTTTGAGATGCTCTAGAGGAGAGTAGAAGGGGAGAAGCGTGATACGAGATGCCTCTGCTTGAATACAGAAATCTGCAAGTGGAGGAGTAACCAAAGCAAAGATCGGGAATTTATTTGAAAATTTTAAAACTGACCTCCTTAGTACTTTATCTACTCAGATAATGATGGCACAAATAAAGAAGGCACAAGGGGAAGCTGATACAGATTCAGATGTGTTTTGTCAGAAGTGTAGAAAGAAACGTCCCCTTAGGGGTTGCGAAATGAACATCATCAGCTTGTGCAATATTTGTTAACTAGAACATCCTACAGGTCAATGTTTGGAGCTCACCAAACTAAAAGTGGCGATTTGAGATTCGAGTGAAGAAGTTCAGTGTTCCTATTTCATCAGACCCAGGAGACCATGGCAGCCACACCCATGGGTATGTCTCAATATTTCTCTTATTTTAATTCGTGGAATAATGCATATAATGCTCAGAAATATCCATGGAAGTACTCTACTCCTTCTCCAACACAGTTTCTTTCACCTTGGAACCATTGGTCTCCCTCTCCACCTATTCAGTATCCTCCATCTCAACAATATCCTTGGAGTCAAAACTAGAGGGGGAATGCCCAAATTCCAACCCCCTCTGCATTCTCGATGCAAAGCAGTTACAATTGTCTCCTCTCCAAACTCTTGTGTACACCTGTGTGACCCCAATTACCTATGTAACGTAACCCTAACCCAAATAATAAGGCAACCCAAAGCATAGAGGCTCCGACTACCTTCCAGACTTATCTTATCACTCCCGTTGGACTTAATTAAATTCAACTACAATCAGGTAAGGTGATTAAACCAAATCACTCCCCTATCCTCGCTGAGGAGGAATGTGAGTCTTCCAGAGAAGGTACGGTAGATCTTGAGACGGTTGTTACACCTGTAGCAATTGATGCAGGATGCACTGTTACACCTATAGTAGCCAACCCGAGAAGAACTATTGCTCCTGTAACGTCCAACTCGAGTAAAGTTGATACACTTGTAACAACCGATTTGAATGTTATGACTCAGGATCCTCCATATCCCCAAAGATTAATCGAGACTGAAATGACTTCATAAGATGAATCCCATTTTCTTAGGGAGTTGCAAAACTTGCATGTACAGATTCTTGTGCTACGAGCTCTTAAAGAAGTTTCCATCTATGCTAACACGGCATGAGACTTGTGCATTAAGAAACCTAGAAGGAAGCATAAGGACCCTACTAATATACATGTGATGGGAAAATTGTCTGAATTGATGACTGGTCAATCTCTCTTAACCAAGTATAATGATCCAAGGAACCCTACGGCTATTGTTTATATTGATGACCAACCCATGACTAATACAATGATTGATCTAGGAGTGGCCATTAACATAATGAGAAATGACCTTTTTACCACCCTAGGGCTACATGGGCTTAGACATATGCCTACCGTGATTGAATTAGAAGATATGTCCAGTGTTAAACCTGAGGGAGTATTGGAGGACATAGTAATCACAGTAGCTTCCTAGAGGTATCTGGTTGACTTTCTTATCTTGCAAACCAAATCGAACCTGGGGGGACATCCTTAGATTTCATGGAGACCTTGGTTGTCCACTACAGATGCATTTATAGGGTGAAGATCTGGATCTATGATGATTTCAAATGGCCAGACTACAAAGAAGCTTAATCTTTACCCCCCAACAAAACCAAATATAGATTTGAGCAATCCTTGGTGGGATGAATTTGAACCTGAATCAAATCTTTCCCTACCACTCCTTACCCTTGGAAAATCTTAGTATTTTAAGGATGAGATAGAGGATGATATCATTAATGGCCTTATTAGTAATTCACTTTTTGTCACTTCCATTGAAGATTCAAGGGAGGAAGATGAGGTAGATGATGTAAACTTTGAACAAATGAAAACCACTCCTCATACTCACAACAGTCTAGTTGAAATAGAACTAGGGAAGTATTTGAATATCAATCCCAACTTGATTGCTTACCAAAATAAATTGTTGTTACAGCTATTACAAAAGTACAAAAGGCATTTGCATGGAACTACATAGATATGAAAGGGCTTCATCCCAACCTGTGCACTTACCACATTTATTTGAAAGGTGGATGCAATCCAGTTAGACAATCGCAATGCTGCATGAACCCTTCAGTAAAGGAGGTAGTGAAAGAAGAATTGCATAAACTCCTAAATGCTAACTTCCTTTATTCAATATCTGACAGTCAGTGGGTGTCTCTGCTTGTCATTGATCCTAAGAAGAATGGCAAGTGGAGAGTCTGTCTGGATATAAAGAACTTAACAAAGCCACTCAAAAGTATCATTTTCCTCTACCATTTATAGATCAAGTCCTTGACACCCTCTTTGGGAAGAAGTTTTTTTCATTCTTAGATGGGTTTAGTAGTTACAATTAGATACAGATTACCCTAGAGGATCAGGATAACTCGACCTTTATTTTCCCTTGGGGAACTTTAGCATACAGAGTTCTCCCTTTTAGACTCTGCAATGCGCCAACAACTTTCCAGAGGGAAATACTGGGAATCTTCTCGGATCTATTGACTGACTGTCTTGAAATCTTCATGGACGACTTTACACCTTATGGTGATGCCTTTGAAACAACATTAGTTAATATAGAAAAAGTATTGGAACATTGTGTATAGACTAATGTTGCTTTGAGCAACGAAAAGTGTAACATGATGATCAATAAAGGGATCGTGCTGGGACACTTCATTTCTGCTGAGGGGATCAAGGTAGACCCTGCAACGATAGAGGTAATCTTGAACTTCCCAACACCCAAGACACAAAAAGGGGTACGTAGTTTCTTAGGGCATGCAGGATATTATCGGAGCTTTATAGAGAATTTTTCAAAAATTGCATCGCCTCTGTTCTCCTTACTTAGGAAAAATGTGGAATTTGTGTGGACAAGAAAGTGTGAGAATGCCTTTTTGAAGTTGAAATATTGTGTATCAGCAACCCCTGTTTTGCGTGGACCAAATTGGGAATTGTGGTTTCTCATAGCTACAGATGCATCTGACATTGTTGTGGGTGTTGTTTTGGGCTAGCTGGAGGATAAGAAACCCTGTGCTATTTATTCCATAAGTAAGAACTTGACTCCAGATGAGCTCAATTATACAGTGACCAAGAAAGAATTCCTAGTAGTAGTGCATGCCATCAACAAGTTTCGATATTACATCATCATGTATCAAGTATTTGTACACACTGACCACTCTACCATTTGTTTTTTAATGAATAAGACAATTACCAATGGTAGGATTACATGCTAGTTATTGTTGTTACAGGAATTTGATATCACAATATTAGACAAACCTGGAAAAGATAATGTAGTAGCTGATTTTCTTTCTAGGTTAACTATTAATGATGATTGCATTCCTACTGAGAATTCTTTTCCTGATGAGTATCCTTTTGTTATTTCTACTTACTAAACATGGCATGCAGACATAGCCAATTATCTTGCTGCAGGAAATTTCCCACAATCCTTATCCTCCAAGGAAAAGAGAAATATCATACAACAGAGTGCTACTTATTCCTGGATAGAGGGGAATCTCTATCACACTGGACCAGATTTTCAGATCAGACGTTGTGTCAGGGAAGATGAGATTTTTGATATCCTTAAATCTTGTCACAAGGAACCTTGTGGAGGGCACTTTGTAGACAAACAGACAGGATACAAAGTCCTCTTGACAGGGTATTATTGGCCAACAATATTTCAGGATGCTAAGAAGTTTGTGAAAGGGTGCGACAGGTGCCATAGGATAGACCAATTGTTGTAATCAGATGAGATGTCATTACGTCCTCAAATAGTTTTAAAACAATTTGAGAAATGGGCCTTGGATTTCGTGTGACCAATTATTCCTTCATCTCGATAGAAGTCCTACATCTTGGTCTGCATGGACTATGTCACAAAATGGGTCAAGGCAAAATCACTAATCAGAGCCACAGAGCAGGGTATTTCAGACTTCTTGTTTGAAGACATATTTATTCGTTTTGGAATACCCAAGGAGATAGTAACAGATGGAGGGCCCCAATTTACATCTCACTTAATCCAAAAGTTGATTGAAAAGTATAAAATTCATCATATAATCACTTCACCTTATCACCCACAAGAAGATGACCAAGTGGAAAGCACCAACAAAGTCATTGAGGGGATTTTTACCAAGACTGTGGATGGCCACCGAAGGAATTGGGCTGATAAGCTTCCAGAATTTTTGTGGGCATATAGAACTACATGGAGGAATACTACAAGATTCTCACCATATGAACTTGTGTATGGCAAAAATCCCTTATTCCCTATAGAGTTCGAAATCAAGACATTGAGAACAACATTACAGGTAAATCTGGATGTGGCTACAACACAAAAACAATGGTTGAACCAGGTCAATGAATTGGAGGAGAAATGGTTGGTTGTTATCCAACAAATAGAGATTATCCAATAACAGAGAGCTAAGTGGCATGACAATTTTATCAAAAATAAGAAATTTTAGAAAGGAGATTGGGCACTCTTATATGATTTGAGATTCAAGGATTTCAAGGGTAAGCTCTGCATCGAATGGCTAGGTCCCTATGAGGTTGATGCAGTCTTTGACAATGGGACTGTGAATTTGGTTACCATTGACAATGTGAGGACACCATTACTTGCTAATGGGCACAGTCTTCGGTTATATCATAAACCTGCTTCAAGGGATTCATTTGTTAACATTGTCACAGATTCTAACCTTCAGATTATAGGAGCAGGGGAAAAATCCCCTGTGCTACCACAATTTTAAATTTTCCAATAAGTGTAACAGCTCAAAACCAACCTCAGTTGGCAGCTGTTACACCTGTTAAAAAAATTAAAATAATAATAATAATAATAATCTGACTGTGAAAACCTCTTTTTAGGGGCACAAAGAGACAATTTTTTTTTGTGACAGTTGAAAACCACTTTATGGCGGTTGTTACACACTTTCATTAAAACAACATTTGTCATTTCATTCATATCTTACAATAATTTTGCTACAAGCCTTTTTTTTTGGGCAACTAATAATAAATTTTTGGAAAGGAGTATGCTAGTTGTCTTGGCTATTACATATGCAACAGCCGACGACCTACAAACCGTGATCCAAGTGAATCTATCCGTCGCAATATACAACATTCATCACCATGATTCAAAAGTAATTGCCATGATCATTCGAATTAATTATGCGCACCTCGTCACCAATATCTTCTTTCCACGTCATACCAGGTATGTCATGGAACTGTAATATCGTTGTCCTCTTTTATTTAGAAATTATGGAAACTTAATGTGATATCCTTTTTACGGCCATGGGGAGGGCGAATTACATCATGACCTGCGAATTTTAAAACTAGAATTAAAGAATGATGATTTCGTGATCATTTAATCTATAACCACCATTGTAAAGTTTTATGACTGATCATGTCGAAAAGGGAATTGTACCTCAAAACAAATCCTCCATAACTCAACATTAATAGGGAAGTAATATTGTGCAGTACGAACCTTGGTTTTAAATCCCTGCCTTTAACCTCACTGTGTAACTCTACCATCATTCGTCGTTGAAGCATTGTATTCTTATTCAGAACTCTCAGACAAAAGTAGAGGAGAACAATTTGCAGAGCCAGAATAGTTGAGCATTGTGTCATTTATTCAGAATTTCTCAAAGAAAAGAAAAGAGAAGAAAAACGTAGAGATGGGTGGGGCGACAGTTCGACATGAACGAGACTCAACTGATGCATTGGAAAATTGTCCTGAAGCATGCCAAATATTCAAGGATGCAGGTTGGTTTGGATATTTCCAAAGGCTTGAAGGATTAGATGAAGTAATTGCTATGGAAATTGCCAAGAATTTGAACGAGTATCAAACAAAGGTTAGGGGGTTGCAGCTAGAATTCATAGAGGATGTAATTTCTCGTGTGACAACATTTGCAACAGAAGGCATGAGGTGGTTCAATAAAAATATCAATGACCCCTCTTTGAAGGAGGACTTTCTCCAAGGGGAAGAACGACTGGAAAAGAAAGGAAGAGGAATTGATAGGTTATCGCTTCCCTAGCCATGGGTAGATGTTTCCTTCTACTTCATTAAGTACATCACCTGTGAGGGAAGGTGACAACTGTATTTAATTATCACTTCCCATTGTTGAATCACCTCCGACATCAACAAAGATAAACCTCTCGTATTTTCTACTAGGGAATATCAAGCATATGGCTACGGCGGTGAAAACAGCTACACATCCGAAGAACTGCATCACAAACCACGGTCTTAGTAAGCTAATTGTGCTAGATGCCCTGAGTCAACATGGCAAGAGATGGGATGAGTTCATGAGGAAGAAAGCTAGGACTAATGGACAAGCCGATAGGTGATAAGCGGCTGAAGTAGAGAGTGAAGGTTAGTGGATATCCATAACACCCATCCACATCTAAGAAGAGCGAGGAAATGACAAAGCAGAAAAAAGAAGAGCAGGTTCGGCTTGAGGGACCCCCCTGATCCAGGTGGATATTGGTGGCCACCTGCCAAGTCCACCTGGACCCCCACCTTTGTCTTTCTCAGCATTTTCAGTTTCCTTAATTGTAGCACAACTTACTATTTTTAGCAGTTTTTCGGGTCCTGAACTTCCGGAGCCGTTTTGAGGCCCTAAGCGACGTTTTTTGGGGAATCTGGGGCAACATGGGTCCATGGACTGATGTTGCCCTTTCCAAAGTGGTAGTTCTCGGATAGATCTTTCTAATGAGCTATTGTATGCGTCAAACGGAGATCATATGCTAAAGTTACGACCCCGGGAAGTTGATGTACCAACTTACCCCCAAACGGGGCCCACAGTTTGGCGTTTCATCTCCTAGGGTTAGGTTTTGGAATGTGAAGGGTTTTTCATTTGTTTCTCAACAATAAATAGGCCTTCGAGCCTCATTGTAACACAGTTCAGAGGCATGTAGCCATCACATCTCTTCTCAGAGATAAGCTACCATCGCCCTAGCTAGTTTATTTCTATTTCTGATTGTAAGCATGTTTCAGTATTTTCCATTACTGAAAT
>APFE031049278.1:12716-64901 GCA_000404065.3 Pinus taeda | reverse complement strand
AAAAGGGTAAGGTAAGGGAGAATTGGCCTTGGTTATTCTCAAGTTCCTTTCATGCATAAGAAGCACTTGGCAAACTCAGGGTCAGCATACATCGGAGTTCTTTGAAGGCTCAAGCAAGGCATGTAAGTTTTGAACAACTTCATGGTAGATGGAAAGGCCATTTCAAGCAAAGGTAAGATCAAGAGAGTTTAATTTTTGACTCGTAGCTGTGTTTTTAAAATCACACAGCAGTTTCGTAGCACGCTACGAAACTGTTGTAGCTGCACATTATGCTTTCATGGACCAATGTTGAAAGACAAAGGCAAATATTTTTGAAAGGAAGTTTATGAAGATGATCATTATTCATAGCTATTTTTGTTCATGATGCTTAAGGAAGCTTCAAAGAGGTTTTGGGTCAAGTCTACAGTGTATGTAAAACAAGATAATCCAATGCAATTGCATGAAGAACAACCGGGGTAACTGAAGCAGCCTTTTTCAGGAGAAAAACTGTTTTAAGTAGTCAACTTCCAGGAGGTCTCCAGAGCAACTGAAAGAATATTTTGGAAAATTGAAAGAGTTTTTTATTTCTAACATACTGAACTAGAAAAACCTCTTTCAGTTTCTTCAAATTAATTATGAGCTGGGGGAAATGGGTGATTAAACTTGCGCTACGAAACTGCTGTAGGTGCAAGTTTTTCACAGGCATATTTCTCTGTTTTACACCTGTTTTGCAAAGGCACATTCTGGGAGGTAGGGACGGTGTTTCAAAAATCCAAGAGAGGTTTTTGTTTAGGATGGATTGGTTCACAAAATTCTCCTTTAGTTTTTCCAAATACGGTTTGTGTGAGAAGTTATGAGCTCTGTCCCAAGACCCATTTTTCAGCCAAAACAGAGCAAGGGACAGTTTCCTAATTTATAGGAACAACAAAAGGATCGATTCTGGACAGCTGGAGAAGTATTTTAAAAAACCAAGAGAGGTTTTTGTTCTAGACATCCTGGATTACAAAAACCTCCTTCAGTTTCGAAACATGTGTCATGGTTGAGGAGATAAAGGCTCCGTCCCATGTGCCATTTTCAGGGATCCTAAACCTAAAAACAGGGAAACATGTTCCCTAATTTCTAGGGTTTGTCTTCAATAGTCAGATGACCACGTGGGAGGCTTCATCAAATTCAACTTATTGAGGTTGCAAGTTGTCAAATAATGCTTTAAATTCTTAGATAAGGTTGTTGTAATCATGATAAGGAGTTACACTCCTAGTTGTATTAGGTCACTAGCAAGCCTAGTTTACAGCTAGTTCTAATTAATGGTTTGTTTTATGGTTAGAATAGGTGTCACTGATGGCAAATTCGAGTTCTCTTGTTGATGGATGATGAAATCTCAATCAGATAGAATAAGAACTCTATATATTGCTGAAGCAGCAATGTACTCAGGGTTGGAAATTTTATAGAAAAGCTTGTGTTTGGCTTATGTAAGACTCATTTTCAGTAATACATGTTTGACTTTACTTCTCAGGATTCATGAAGGATTTTTTATGTTCAGGATATGTGATGTTGTCCTTTTCTTAATTCTTACAGTGGTATGGATGTATAATCACTCAGAATTCACTGAATGTGCTCTGACTTCCTGTATACATTTATAACCTGTGTGGTCCCATATGAGTTTATGTTCTGAATGTTTAAATGTTGAATGCCCTGACTTCCATGTACAGTTGAGTTCATTGTTATATTGAGGTGTTGTTGACTCCATAAGCCCAATGGATAGTTGTTAAATGTGTTTCCACCATTCATATTTTTCAGAGTTGTTCTATAAGAGTTAGCCATCTTATCCTTAATCAAAATCATTAATCCATTTAGAGAGAGCCCTCTCAGGTTGAGGAGGCTAGGCCTCAGCCTAAAGTAGGTTTGAAATAGTTACTTGAGGTCTTCCTGGTCTGCAGCCTTCCAGGGTCTGATTTTGAGATAACAGGTTGTATAGGAAGCCCAAGGCATAACAGATGATAACATCAAAGAGGCTACCTTGGTGAGTGCACTGCAGGACCGCATGTTGACGTAGTATATAAAGTACTCAAGTGATCATTCGAATGCGGGAATAACGGTGATCCAAGACACCTTGAACAAGGAATTCGTTCAACCAAAATTAGAGACACAGTCTGTCATTGGGTTCAAAGAGATGGCGATGCTACCAGGTGAAACCCCATGTGATCTGGATCAGAGATTAAAGAGCACAATCCGTGAGGCTAACATGACATTGGCAGATGCACAGCACCGCACGTGGTTTGTGGCATCCTTAACACCACATCTAAGGACGGTGCTATCACAACAAAAGATCTCAACCCAAGCTGAAGCATTAGAGACCGTGATGAGATTGCACGAAACCCAAGTACAGGATTCGGGGTTGGGAGTTCAAAAAATACATGTGCAATTACAAAACTTATCCTTAGAGATATGAAGTTTGAAACAAGGACAATTTCCGTGGTCAGAAGGGCACGAAGAAGTATGGTGTATCAAATGTAAGGGCTATGGCCACGACAAGGAACACTGTTCGGTCTTTGCCCACTATGTGGGGGCGAGGGGACCAATACCATTGTGACTAGAGATACAAGCAGGGCCAAACACGACACCCACACTCTGTGCACGATCTACCAGGAGGGAGGAACGCATGCCACGGACAACTGTCATCTATTACAAAATCTGAGATAGCTCCCCCCCCAGCGGTTATTTTGAAACTTTTTTAGGATGGTGGGTCACGATGAAAGAAACTATCGAAGTTATGAGATGTTGATGGATCAAAAATCTGCATATAAGATGCAGATGGAGTCGCATGGGCAAGATCCTTTCATCGCAGTAACGCAGGGCGGATTCTAAGGATGCGAATGGGGTCGAGGGGGGATGGGACCCGGACGCGGACGAGGACAATTGATCTGCTATAATTGTGGAGGATCGGGGCACTACACGCGTGATTGCACGAACCCGACCAGAACCTGTTGCCCATTCTACTACCAATTCGACCACGAAGCAGTCGATTACCCCACGCTAATTGCTCAGATGCAGGAAAAAGGAGTACTTCTAGCTACCCCCACTCAGATTGTCCAAATGATGAAGGTTGAACCATGCGCAAAAGACCCTAACGTGAATATGATGCTTAGAAGTGGTACAACTACGGGAGAAGATAAAGGGAAGCGACTAGAGGAGGATGCATGGGTTCGCAAGGCTCCTGCGAAACAACCAGAGTTTTATTTGCAGCGCGTGAAGGAAACATTTATGGAGTCCAAGAAGAACTTCGCAGAAGCTTCCACTTCAGGTAGCACAGGTCAGAGAGAGTTGGAAAGGGATACTTCTATGCTAACTACCTTCTTAGAAACATGCATGAAACTACTCCGGAATACGAAAGTGGTGAAGGGATTGCAAGAGTTAATAACTAGGTGCGCAGGATCCGACAAACCTCGAACGATATGGAGGTCGGGCAAGCATGCGTTGCGAATGGGGTGGGAAATGTGGTTGACTACCCAGATTGGGGATTATGAGATGGACTAGGTTGTTCTGGACTTGGGGTCAGATGCAAATTTTCTACCTAAACAAACCTAGGAGCACATGGGTACGCTCGTACTACAATGATCCCCTATCCAGCTGCGGATGGCGAACCAACAAAAGATCTGGCCTATGGGAAGATTACAGGGAGTTACAGTAGACATCGACGGTGTAAGCACACTAACTGATTTTGAGGTCATAGAAATTATGGATGATAGTAACCCAATCCTGCATTATTAGGGATAGACTGGGCAATGAATATGAATGGAGTCATCAATCTAAAGAAATGAAAAATGATATTTGAGAAAAAATCTCTCCGCGTAGTTGTTCCACTAGACCCATCCAAAGGAATACGTTATATCGAGCCCGTTCGCAACGAGGACAACAATGATGAACTGGATTGTATTTACCAGATCACCATGTAGGATCAGGACTGAGTGAATTCGATCGCGGACAGATGAATCTCATGGGACCATGACAGTTCTTACACATCGAACTCAGATGAAGAAATTGAGCGGTGGCAGAACTGATTGCATGAGGTAATGACGCTAAATTGTAATAAGATGGTTAGATCACTAAGGGACAGGCCAGTGAATGAGGATGCCACACAGGCGGAGGCACTAATTGGCCAACACAAAATGATGATTCCAAGACCAAGGCCACAGGATGGCCCTGCAAAGACACTGTGCGCAATGATTGTCCACGAATGGAGCACATGTCCAAAGATTTAGTGAAGGTGGCGCGGATATCAGAAGCAGGTATGCGCAAGGGTTACGGGGTAGTCTCATTTGTCAGTAGCCCATGACAAAGTCAGTAGGGGAGTTTGGGGAAGTTCGCTCAGCATTCACTGGAGAAAATGAACCACCGAGAAATGGTGGATAACATGTGTTCAATAAGCCTATACTAGAAGGGAGGCACAGATGATAGTGTCAATAAGCAAACAAACAAGATCTCAAGGTAAGCGGGGTAGCAGCAGGCCTCGTGGGATCGAGAGCCTATGGGCACGGCTCAGGAAGAAAAGTGTGTTAGTTGGGCAAGGAAGTAGCAAAATGAAAGGTAGTGATGCCCACGGAATTCTATGCGTAAGGAAATCAAGCCAGGTCGGGTATCCTGCAGAACGCGAATGCGCCATGACCCTGCTATCATGGATGTGCCCACACCTACGGAAGGATACACCCCATACATCGGTGCATGAAGAGGTAACAGCTACAAAGACACTCGGAAGGTGCTCATAGCCCGGGCTAGCTGGGAGGTTCCAGACTCGCACCAGGGGTGCAACTACCTGACTAGCTGTAGGAAGCACAGTCCCAGCACCCCAAGTAGTTGAAAGAGGGCACGGGACTATAAATGAGTCTGCCGGAGGCCGAAATGGCAAAAAGGTTCTCTACATAGTCATTTGCTCCACAACATCATGGTAGCGCCCGGGTGATGACGCTGCCATGTGGAGAACTCAAGAAGTGACCATTAACACCACTATTCCTGACAAGAAAGTCAAGTTACGTCAGGGAGGAGCAAGTAGCAGGCTATTAAGATGAATGTTTCGAGCTAGATACGAAAAGATCTACCACCTAAATGATGTTAATAAGTTGGAAGTGGAGGGAAGGGTTTCTTTCAAATTTACACGGTCATCTCATAACCTCTGGACGACGCTGGGATATTTGAGATTGGAACTAGTAACGACTAGCAACCACTCGGCTACCAAGGTTTCCATGAGTACCATGGCGAGAACCTGAGCATGGTTCGTGGAAGAACTATTCTCAACCCAGGAGGTGTTAGATGAAGTCGCCGCAGTCCTCGAATTCCAAAAATCCCCACACACACCGCGGTCTCGGAAAAATAAGCAGCCGATGGGGCCAGTCAGAATATCGTCGAGGTTCAATAAGCTATCAGGAGCTGCAAAGGGCACAACAATCACCATCGAACCTGAGGAGGACGATGAATATTTGCAAGCTTTGATCGATCAGATTGACGCACAAGATGAAGATGAAGAGGATGCTTTCCAAATCCCGTCATGACCCCCGTATATCCCCCCATGGACCGGCATGGTCAAGCTACCAAAGGACATGGATGCTGCAAAGAATACGCTCTAAACCTTGCTTCTTCCTGATGAGATAAGGTTTGATGGGCTACCACTAGGCCGAGTCTCGAGTATCAAGTTTGAAGACTAGGACCTTGCAGATAACGACAAGTTCCCTGAATTGGCTGAAGATAAATTATTGCCATGGAAGTGGTTACTAGGTGTGGAGAAGGCAGGGTTACTTAATCTAAGATGGATACCTCACTATCACCGGAAGACCCTTACCATCTGTGTTATCTGGCAGTTACTATGTCTGGTACATGATGGATTTCTCTGGTTGGAGGAGCCAATTTTGATCATAGCTAATTTGGTACACTGGATTACCCACTTGCCAGTAAAAGGGAATGAACCCACAAACATAGCCGGAACAAGTAGTGGTGCGGGTCGCGCTGAAACAATGAAGGCTAAATATAAGTTGGAAAAGCGGAAGCGGGGGAATGCAATAGCGAGCATCAAAGACTGATGGGTGTGAATTAATACCCAGTTACTAGCCGATAAACTAATGAGGAAATGTCACGCAGATGAGGTGCCAACTCCTATCATTACGCTTGCGGAACAGTGCATGACAGGGGTTTAGTTTAACTAGGCACAGTTCTTTTAAGACGAATTTTTGACAAACTGTCAGGAAGCATAGGACAAAGGTAAGACATTTATTATGCATGGTTTCTACTATCAATCCTTCTGGTTGCAGGAGAACTATCGCAGGGTAGCCAGTTTCCCAGCATTGAGGACAGCCTACCGGAAGTAGTGTGGTATACCTCGCTCTGGGCTATGAAGGACGCAGAAAGGGCTTCTGACATCAAGGTTTTTTGGACCTTCATGGAAGGTACTATCCAGACACAGATTGCTCACTAGCCACACATGTATCCAACAATTTACAACAATTAGCAAAGCACAACCAAGTTCAAAGCAGACATGCATAACTTATACATTCGGGCGCAGAAGGATCCAAAGCGAGCATGGGTCACGCTTTCGTTCATGGCAACATACGATGTTATTTATGATGTGTTAGCAACATGGCCCCCGGAATGGTGCGCCCCAACCAAAGGTATACTAGAAAGAATGGCAGCACAACAACGTAAAAAGGACCTCCAGTAGTGACTCACTAATCTGGCAGAAAAGGCCCGTTAGGGACAACAGGCAGTGTCATAGAAGGAAGCACCCAAGGAAGTACTAACCGGGGGAACCAAGACAGATCAAGAAATGGCCTCAAACCATGATATGTAACAGGAGCAGGAGATACAGGAACGTGCAGGCCATATTACCGAATCTACCCCTGTCAAGTGACTGTGCAACACGAAAGCGTCGCACACACACAAAAAGTCAAAGACAACCAAAACTTTGGAGAAGGAATTTCTTGACAGTAGCAAACCGTCGAGTAATGTCCCTCCTAACGCATTGACAGAACTGATCACTAAA
Source organism: Pinus taeda (assembly GCA_000404065.3). NCBI lineage: Eukaryota > Viridiplantae > Streptophyta > Pinopsida > Pinales > Pinaceae > Pinus > Pinus taeda. Next base: position 57,898 of record APFE031049278.1, on the reverse strand, counting down.
TAGACAACTATGTTGGGGGATATCTGAGTGCAGTTGTGGGCATTACAAGTGCGACACCTGAATGGGGTAAGCCTACAATTAACCAAGGGCACAACCACAGCCGACCAGATGGTGCATGCCAATTCAATGATCACCTTGGCATTGCCAGTAGGTGCTGTCTTGGCTGAAGTAGAGGGGGATATGCGAAGCTAGGGATTGAACCTGGCCACTCCTCCTAGAGAAACCTTATACCAACTATAGGATGGGGTAACCACTGAGCTTCGTGCCCAGGAAGGCCGCGCCCTCCAAATAACGACGGAGCACAAGGAAAATATGGAGCAGGTCAATCTCCAGCGAGATGATTTAATCTCACACACCTAGGAAGTGGAATAGGCTGTGATGGTCGCTTGCAGCAAGATCCTAGAGTTAGCCATCCTAGCTAAACTTCCAACCATTGACAAGATTCATCGCATGGCCACAGGATTCCGTACAGCCCAAGAGGAGGTTGTGAAGGCTCAATGGGACTTAAATCTACAAATTACGGAACTAAGACTGAAGGCGCAGCTGGCCACACCACCAGAAATATGGGAGCAGTGCCGGGGAAAAATTCAAGCCAGATTGGAAATGATAAAGTGTGCTGTAAGAGATTGCTTAGGACTATTAGATTAGTCCCTCATTACACTCACCACCCTCCAGGAAGACCCAACCATACAACAGGTAGAAACTGAAGAATGGGATTTGCAACAAGCTTATGACACAGTCCAAGGGACTATGCAAATGGTCTCTATCATGCAGGAATTGGCTAAAATGAGGGAGGCCTAGGATCTCCAGGCACAAGTTGGCGCCATGCAGAAAAAGGAGGCAGTGCTTAAGGAATGCATCCACCCTTGGATTGATGAAGCATTCGTGGTCTCCACAGCCGTAGAAGGAAAGATATCACACATGCAAGCAGTGTGTGATCTTGGACAGGTAACTCCCAATGAAACGGATGCATTAGCGGCTCGCATAGAACAGGTACAGAAGCTAGCGGCCGAGTGTGTTGCAAGCACGAGCGACACGCAAAAATTGTTGAACGTTCTCTACGCGAAGATTACCACACCAGCCGAGTGACTCGGGACGAGTCATAATGATTGTGTTTGGGGACTGTTGGGTAGCAGAGGGCCTACGTAACAGTTTTCGGGCTCAAAGCCCGCAATTATGGGAAAGGTATGGTAAAGATTCCGCGAAGTATGCGGAGTACGAATTGTAAATAAGTCGAGTCAAATGGTTTTTTACCCAAGAAGTAATATAGAATAATAATAAGTAAGTCAGCTTGTCCATGGTCCGTGGACCATAGGAATGTATAAATAGAGCAAGTCTCTATGGGTAGAAGGTAGCTTTTGGTATGTACTTTTGGATCTGAAATGTAATGGGTTTTTGACAAGCAAAGTCTTGAAGCGTCTGTAAGTTCGAGTCAAGGGTGTTGGTAGATAGACAAAGGCTCTATAGCTGTGTGTGAAGAGGCCTAGTAGAGTTCGCAGCTATGTGCGTGGACCCCTGCAGCTGAGTGCGCAGGGCGGATCTGGATGTATTGGTGAAAGAAGTGAATAAAGATAAGTTGATTCTGAAATTCTGTGTTAAATATGAATGATTGCAGATCTGGCTAATTTGTGGTTAATATAACTATTTGATCTATGTGCGTATGCTTATGGTATGAGTTTATGCAGATCTGTATCTTTTATAAGTGCGCAAACTAGTTATTTCTATTAAATGTTTGCTTAAAGACCATAAAAAGTAGATCTAATCTATAAACAACGCATTAATAAGTATTAAGGAGTTCTCTAGGTCCGGATTTGTGTGGAGCAGAGTGGCGCGAGGCCACAAAATGGGGTGCGAACCTTCCAGACCACATCAAGGCATCCCACGGGTGTGGAAACTTGGTTCCAGCACCCTCCCCTGCTACCTCGGGTGAGACCTCAATCCGTGCTCTGCGGGTTGTTGCCGAAAGGGCCACTACCTACAGGATTTGTTTGGCTAAATAACTCTTCCGAACTTGGGTCAGGCCCATATAAGCCAACACTTACCCATTGAAGATTCCACATGGGAGGATGAGAATTTTATATAGAAGTATCCAGAACTACTCAAGCATTGGGGACAACACTTTTTTGAAGGAGATGGGCATGCTAGGTCCCTATAATACTAGTGTATTCCCCCATTATTATTGTCATTGTAGTCCCTTATTGTTATTGTTGTGCCCCTATTGTCCCCATATTGTTATTATTGTGCCCCATAGAAGCCTACTATTGTTATTGTTCTGCCCTTGCATTATTATTGTTATGCCAACTCTTATTATAATGTGACCCCTTTGACTCCTATATATAGAACGAAGGTTTTTTTCATTTGTATCATCCAAGAATTGCTCATTTGTGTAATGTAAAGGAGGTTTCCCCCTCAGAGAGGCTAATTTTGAAGTTGGTTATCTATATCTTATTCTATTTTGCGAGATGGTTGCATAACAGTCATGATTATGTTATACATGTAATACACTGATTTTTTGATCTTGTAAATGAGGTATCCTCCTCAAATTATGCTAAGGTACATTGATTTATTGTGATTTAGTTTAGCTCACATGATATGGCTTGTAGGAAGAATATCAAAGATTACTAGCAAGATGGTAGACTATAGTTCCCGAGACTCTCCCTATGGATCATATGAGGAGTATGGTGTTGGGAATTCTTCTGAGAATCTTAAAGGTATAAATAAGGAGTTGTAAGGCAGACAATCACAGAATAATACATGCATAGGAGAAACAAGCAGAGGTAAATGCAGTCATACTTCATAGTTTGTCAGAATTGCAGCAACAGGGGCCACTTCGGATCAACCAAGAGCAGGAGGACATAATTAATGGGGAATATGGAAATAGGTATCTTGGTGGGTATAGGTTAGATAGAGATGATACAATCAGAGATGACAAGTTCTTGGACACTCCAGATAGGATAGGTGATAGATGCAGGTACTATTCTAGTTTGGTTCTGACAGGCATTATGATCATGATCGTTATCATCCTTATAGGAGAAGTGGCAGGGCATATTTTTCGGACGAATTTAAGACAACAAAGCCACCTACATTTGATGGAGATATGAAGAAATCAAAGGACACAGAGACATGGTTTCTTGCTATGAGGAAGTTCTTCAGGTTGCATGACTATTCAGAGAACATGAAAGCCATAATAGCTACATTTAGTCACAAAGGTAAAGCAAATATTTGGTGGGAAGATGTAAAGAATGTTATATGTATTCATGAGGAGGACATGACTTGGAGTGAGTTTGAGAGGCTATTCTAAAATAATTATCTATTAGAGAGATACTTTGATGATAGGAAAAAATTATTATATGAGCTAAAGCTGGGATCAATGATAGATGGGGAGTACACTAGCAGGTTCTTGGAGGTTTTGAGGTATGTGCCTTAACTGAAGGAGGAGAAGGCCAATATTCAGAGATGCATTAGTGGATTACTAATTTCATTCAAAGAAAATATTGAGTTCGATGATCCTAGATCATTGTAGGAGGCAATCTAAAAGCTAAAGCATTGTTATGAGTAATCGAAGCATAGATTTGAGACTAAGCCGGACTGGAAAGGTAATGTAAAGAAGAAAGGAAAATGGAACAAGAAGCTAACAAGACCTCAGGGTATAGGTAATAAAGAGAAGGCAATGCCATCTAAGAAGTTCAATGCATTTGATAGAGGATAGGTACTTAATTATGCGGAGAAAAATAAGGATGAAGGTCAGAATCCTTTGTAGTGTTGGACTTGTGGAGGAAAGCATGGCAGGATAGATTGTCCACAACATCAGGGGGGTAGACTGCAGATCTATAGTGCTCAGGAGGCACAAACAATGGGATATATTGGACAAGGGTATTCCTAGGATCTATGCAGTGCTATATAACAGGAAATAAGATCCCCGGGTGTCTATTATTGATATGGATGGTAAGCTTTGTGATCAAGTTGTTTCTATTTTTATTGACCCTGGATCTAATTATAGTTATGTTAATATTGACTTGGTGGATACGTGTGGTTTGAATAAATATGTGCATGCATAGTATTAGTTAGTTCTATTGGCTACAAGTAGAAAGAAGCAAGTTCATCATTAGGTAAAATCTTATCCATTTGATTTGAATGGTATGCCTACCATAACACAATTGAATTTATTACTGTTGGGATCATATAGTATGTTGTTGGGCATGGATTGGTTGTACCTTCATTGAACCAAGGTGGATTGTTATGACAACACCATTGAGTGCTTGTATGAAAATGGGGAACAAAGAGTCTTACAAGGTAATAAGAAAGCAACAATAGCTATAATGGTGACAGTTATGCAAGCCAAGCATAGTCACAGGAAAGAGTGTGTGCTATTTATAGTGACAAAGGTATGAAAGTTGAGGATGTAGATGTTTTGAGAAGGTACCAAGTTCTGTAGCAGTTTTAGGATGTATTTCCTATAGATATATCAGAGTTTTGACCTCACAAGGAAGTATACTTTTTTATTGAGTTGGTGTCAGGCGTAGCTCTGGCATCAAAGGCACCTTACAGGATGAGAACTCCAGAGTTAGTAGATTTGGAGCTACAGTTGAAGTAAATGTTGGAAAAGGGATAAATTAGGCCATGTGTATCACCATGGGATGCATCAATACTTTTTATGAAGAAGAAAGATGGTACTCTCAAGCTATGCATTGACTATAGGTAGCTGGACAAAGTGACCATCAAGAACAGGTATCCATTACTGACGATTGATGACTTGTTCAATCAATTAAAGGGAGCAACAATGTTCTTGAAGATTGATTTGAGGTCTAGATATCATTAGGTACACATTAAATAAGAGGACATCTGAAAGACAACTTTTCAGACTAGGTACAAACATTATGAGTTTGTTGTAGTTCCATTTGGTTTAACTAATTCTCCAACTACCTTTATGTGCTTGATGAATAGTGTGTTGCATCCTTATTTGGAAAAGTTTGTTATTGTGTTCATTGATGATATATTGTAATTCTAAAAATGAAGAAGAGCATGTCTAGCATTTAGCAACAGTGTTGATATTTTTGAGAGAGCATTAGTTGTATGCTAAGCTCAGCAAGTGCAATTTATTTCAGATTGAGGTACACTACTTGGTACATGTGGTTTCCAAGGATGGCATAGCATTGTACTCATAAAAGGTAAGAGATATCATGGGGTGGGTAGCTCCCAGGAATGTGGATGACATGAGATATTTCATGGGGTTAGTAGGCTATTATAGGAGGTTCATTAGGAACTTCTCACAATTTGCTTACCCTATCACATCATTGCAGAGGAAAGGTAATAAGTTTGAATGGGCAAAGGAGTGTGCGTCCAATTTTGAACAACTCAAGCAGTTGTTGACACATGCACTTGTGTTAAAGATTGTAGATATGGACAAAGGGTTTGCAGTATGTAGAGATGCTTGCAAGAGAGTGTTGGCTTATTGGGGCCTGACCCAGGTTCAGAAGTGTTTTAGCCAAACAAATTACGAAACTACTGACCCTTTCAGCAACAATCCATGGAGCGTGGACTAAAGTCTCACCCGAGGTAGTATGGGAGGGTGCTGGAACCAGGTTTTTGCACCTTGGGGATGTCTTGATGAGATATGGAAAGGTCCCGAACCAATCTTGCCTGCTTGTGCTTCTCTGCACAACTGTCTATCCTTCACGTAGCTCTGTATAGAGCGTGAAGAGGCGCTATCTAGATCCCTTATCCTTATAGTGTTATTATTATGGATTTGACTTAATTCATTAGTCTTTATCAATCATTCAATATTCATAATAAGTGCGTGCAACATAAACCTTAAAGAGATGCATAAAACCATAACATAAGAATAAACACACAGATCTATGAGCAGATGCACAATATTTTAGAAACACTTATCATTTATTAATCTTTTTCTCTATTACAAACCCAACTCCACCTGCGCACTCAGTTGCAGCGGTCCGTGCACAGAGCTGCGGACTCTACTAGGCCTCTATGCACACAGTTGCAGAGCCTACTCTTACTACTACCAACCATGACTCGGACTTACATACTCAGAGCGAATATCACTTTCAGAAACCCATACACCTAAGATCAGAATTAGCCAAAAACTACTTCTACACTTAGAGCCTCACTCTATTTATACATTCCCATGGTCCACGGACCATGGGTAGGAAAACACATTCTATATTAAACTACAATATTTTAGGGCGGACTACCCTAGACTCTCACACTCTGCACCTGCATTTTGTGGGGTCTTTCCCTTACATTGACCCAAAACTTGGGCTTTAAGCCCAAAAAATTCACTATGGGGCTCTGCTACCCAACAGGCCCCCAACACAATCAACGTGACTCGTCCCAAGTAACTTGGCTGGTACGTTGATCTTTGTGTGGAGTCCATCCAAAAACTTCTATGCTTCGCTTATGGTGGCAATGCACTCCTTCATTATCCATTGTATCAATTGGGCACGACTCTTTGATGCATCATTGTCCAAGGCACCTTCTTGCCTTAGCCCAGATGCATTCTGCATCTATGCCAGCTTTTCCTCGATTGTGGCAATGGCCATGAAGGCTTCCTCAAGCCAAGGTTGCATGCGTGCTTTCATCATTGCTTCTTTCTGGCACGTAGCATCCACCTGTTCCTTGAGAGCCTAGGCCTCCTTCATTCTAGTAAGGTGTTGAGTAAGGGTGACCATTTGCGCGGTCCCTCTGACATTGTCATATGCCTGCTATAGTTTCCATGCTTCTACCTCCAGCTGTTGTATGGTTGGATCTTCTTGCAATGAAGTGAGCATGAGGAGGGACTGATCCAACAATCCTGTGTAGTCATGTACCACCTGCTCTATCACTCCCAACTCCGATTAAATAACACAGTGGTATTGCTCTCTGATTTCCGGGGGTGTAACGGGCTGTGCCTTCAGTCGCAGCTCAATGATCTACAAGTTCAACTCCAACTGAACTTTCACGGCCTCCTCTTGGGCCCTACAGAATATTTTCGATTGTTGGGAGTTCCACTGGCACAGCCAGTTCTGGTACGCTGCTACAGGCCTCTTCCATAGCCTATTCCAATCCTTGGTTGTGTGCAACCAAGTCGTCGTGTTATAGACTGATTTGCTCCAGATTTCCCTTTTGCTCCATTAAGACCTGGAGGGCACGGCCTTCCCTGGCGCGGAGCTCAACGGTTAGCCCACCCTGCAACTGGTATAGGATTTCTCTGGTAAGGGTGGCCAAATTCAACCCACAACCCTTCACCATGGTCCCATTGTCCTTAGTTGCTGCCAAAACTGCACCTTTAGGTAATCCAACGATGTGGGCTGTGTGGGTGCGCATTAGCTGAGTATCGTCGGATGGCCCCGTCGTGGCATATGGTGAACTCACTCCCGAGAGTCACACTTGTAATGCCTGCATCTACTCTCTTAGTGCCCCCAACACAGTCATCTGCTCTGTCATCAACTCCTCTAGAGTATCCTTAGTGACATCGTGAACTGGTTTGCTACTGCCAAGAAGATCTCCCTCCATGGTCTTCATTGTCTTTGTCTTTTTGCGTGTGGTTCGCTGCTCCTGGACGCGCGGCCTCTTGAGTTGGGTCATATTATTGTAAGGTTCGTGCGTTCTTGTGTCTCCACCTCCCCCTGTATGTCCTGCTCCGTGGACATTTCCTAACCTTCCTCGGTCCCTTCAGTGGGCGCGGATGTTGTTTCTTCCGTTTGCGCTGTTGCTGCTGCCTCAGTTGCCTTCCGTTGCATGACCACTTCCTGTTCCTAGCACTTTCTCTCTACCGACTTCGTGATACGCAACTTGGTTTCCTTCCTCTACTGATATGTGGCAATCTTTTCTAGTTCTGCTAAGTCCGGAGCGTGCCACTCCGGAGACCATGCCACCATTACCTCGAAGATTGCATCGTCCATTACAATGAATAGAAGCTTTACCCATGTTCGGGCTGGATATTTTCGTGCCCAGATATACAAATTATGCATATCTGCCTTGGATTCGGCTGCGATTTGTAAACTGTTGTATACTATCGGGGACAAACGCGGCCTGCGGTTGATCCATGTTTGGATGTGTGCCTCCATGAACACCCAAAACTCCTTGATCTCACAAACCCTCATCGCGTCTTTCATTGCCTAAAGTGAGGTGTACCTCGTGGCTTTGGGTAGGTTCTTCTCAATAGTGGGAAATGGCTATCCGTTGGCAGCTCCCCTTCAACCAACAGGATGGATAAGAGAAACCACACATAGTGGAAGGTCTTACCTTGCTCCTGGGCATGCCTACAATTTTTCAAAAATTTATTGCAGAGAAATTGCGCCCAGTTGAACTGGACCCCCTCTACACACTGCTCCGCTAATGCAATTACAGACGCTGGCACCTCGTCTGCGTGGAATTTCCTCATGAGCTTGCCGACTAGCAGCTGGGTGGCGATGTGCACCCCTTGGTCCTTGATACTTGCTATTACATACCCTCGCTTTCACTTCTACAACCTATATTTGGCCTTCATAGCTTCTGTGAGGCCCAAGTCGTTGCTCTTTCCTTCTATGGTTGCGGGATTGTTTCCTTTGGTAGGCAGCCTAGAAATCCGATGTATTAAATTGGCCATGATGGGAATTGGCTCCTCCAGCCAAATATACCCATCATGTACTAGACATGGTAGCTATTGGATGACAAAAATTGTGATGGGTGCGCGGTGGTAGTGGGGTATCCACCTCAGATGGAGAAATCTAGCCTTCTCCACACCCTGTAACCACTTCTGCTGTAGTAATTTCTCCTCGGAAAATTGTGGGAACTTCTCATTGTCCACAAGGTCCCAATCTTCAAACTTTATATTCGGTACCTGTCCCAGTGGCGGACCGTCAAATCTTATTTCATCTGGAAGAAGTAGGGTTTGGAGCGCACTCTTTGTGGCCTCTAGGTCCTTCGGTATCTTGACCATCCCTTTCCACGGGTGGATGTATTGGGATAGTGTTATCGCCGAAGGTACTTGGGAAACATTTTCTGCCTCATCATCCTATGCTTCAATTTGAGCGATCAAGGCTTGCAAATCTTCCTCTTCTTCCTCGGTTTCAATGGTGAAAGCTTTGCCCTTTTCTTCCATTGACAATTTATTGAATCATGGGTTCCGTGGTGATACGCAGATTGGCCCCATTGTCTGCTTGTCTTTATGGGGTCGCAGTGTGCATGGGGACTTTGGAACCTCTGGGGTAGTTTCCGCCTCTCCAGGCTCTTCCTGAGTCACACGGGGCTCTTTCGCGAATCTCACTTTGGTCCTTACAGCCATCATCGTTGCTATATTGGACCTACTCGGTCGCGTACTCATGGGTGGTAGGGTAGTTTGGTGCTCAATTCTCTATACTGGCACAAATCTTAAACCACCAAGCATTGCCTCGAAGCTACCCCAAGGGTTTTTATAGTTACGTTTGAATTTGAATTCGACGATTCCCTCCACTTCTGAGTTATTAATACCTTATTGGAGGCTGATCGTCCCGAATCTAGCTCTTAATTCCTATCTTAATGGCTCATTGCCTGCTCCTTTCTATCTTAAATCAGCCCTATTGTCATGAACAATGACAATAATAGTCACCTCCCCACCTACCTACACAACAGTGCAACCCTTTATGCATGACTGTGATCCTTGTGACATACTGGCCTTGCGCGGAACTGCCTTTCCGTGCAGCTCTCCTGCAAACTCATTTATAGTCCTACGCCTTCTTTCAACTGCTTGGAGTGCTGAGGCTATGCGTCCTACATATAGTCAGGTGGTCGCACACCCGGTGCGAGGTTTCAATTTTCCTACTGGCCCAGGCTGCAGGCACCCTTCAAATACTCTTGTGTATGATAGTGCATCATGTTCTTCTTTGTATGGTACACTCTCTTGTTTAGTAAGGTGCAATCGCAGCCATGATAGCAGGGTCGCGACTCTTTCTAATGCAGTAGTAGGGTCGGCCAGACTTGGTCCCATCATGCTTAGTTTCTCGTGGCCCGCTTGTGCGACTTTGGTTTCTAGTTTGCTAATTTCTTTTTCCAATGTCATGCTTTTCTTCCTCAGCTGTGCCCACTCTTCATCGAGTTCGCAAAGTTTCAAGCTCCCTCGCTGAATGGATTTCCATAACTACCTAATTCCTTTACCGAGGTCCTTGCATCCTGTCCCAACTACAGGAGCTATGGTCTGGGGATTCCTCTTCGTCCTCCTGGTTCCATCTCTTCTTGTCAATGATGGGGTCATTTATGCGCTCCTCTTTTTTCTTATAGTCCTATAGGCCCATCGAACCACTGGTACATGCAGGTCCTAGTTGGTTCGTCTCATTTGGTGAACTTTGTTCATGACTCCGCATAGCTTTTGAACATTTTGTCATGGAATGCTTGTTGATTGCATCGCCTTCCCTTCTGTCGCGTCAGGTTTTGGTTTTTGATCCTTAGTCTGGGAGGTGTTTTCACAACACATGTTTGCACCCATCAACACAAGTGGTTGTGCATACTATCTCATCCTGGCGGCTCAGCTTGCATTTGTCGCTGGGGACTTCCAAGTCATAAGCGCATCCATCTTCTCCATTCACGCCCATTTCCAATAGTCTTCTGAGGTTTATGCCCCCATCGTGCAGGTGTCACGCGCAACACCCCTTCTAGTGCACCACATTGCTGTTGTTTCAGTACTGCATTTTCAAATTCTTTTAAGGATTCCTCCACATTTGTTGCCCCATCATCTATTGGCAGTTCCCTTGCTTAGGTCATCACGCATCGCAATGATCGAACTATCATGTTGCAATTCAGCGTTGTTACTTCGTGGAACCAGTTCTGCCAATGCTTTATTTCTTCATCTAAATCCGAAGTGCAGGAACTGTCATGCACCCATGAGATTCTCCCGTCCACTGTCAGGTTCACCTGATCCTGGTCTTGTGTTGTTATCTAGTAAATGCAGTCCAGTTCATCGTCACACACAGGTTCAGTGTAGCATGCTCCTTCGACTGGATCCAACAGAACTACTACACATAGAGACTTTTTCTCGAATATCATCTTCTGTCTCTTCAGGTTGATGACTCCATTCATGTCCGTGGCCCAGTCTATTCCTAGCAATGTAGGATAAGGATTGTTGTCATCAACAATCTCTATTACTTCAAAGTCCGTTTGTGTGCTCGTGCGTTCGATATCTACTTTTACTCCTTGTAGTCTCCCCATGGGAAAGATATTTTGTTGGTTTGTCATCCGTAATTGAATAGGGGACCATTGTAACATGGGCCTACCCATACGTTCCCACGTCTGCTTTGGTAACACATTGGCATCCAAAACCAGGTCTAGGATTACCTGATCCATTTCATATTCATCAATTTGTGCCGTTAATCTCATTTCCCTTCCGGTGCGCAACTCATGCTTTCCTAGTTTCTAGACTACGTGCGGTTCACCTGACCCTGTGCACCTAGTGATCAGCTCTTGTAGTCCTTTAACTTCCTTATTTTCATGTAGCAGCTTCATGCATGTCTCTAAAAAGGTAGAAAGCATAGAAGGATCCATTCCCAGCTCTGGGTGATCCTTACATCTTGAAGCAGAGGCCTTCGTGAAGCTCTTCTAAGCTTCCATAAACATCTCCTTCACGTGTTCTAAATAAAACTCAAGTTCCTTCGTAGGAGCCTTGCGAACCCATGTATCTTCTTCGGGTTGCTTCCCCTTAGCTTCCACGGTAGTCGTACCACTTCGCAGCATCATATTCACATTTGGGTCTTCTTCACGTGGTTCAGACCTCATCATTTGAATATTCTGGGTCAGAGTAGGCTGTAGTACCCCCTTCTTGCACATCTGCGTGATCAGCGTAGGACAATCTACCGCTTCATGATCGAATTGAGCACAATATGAACAAGATATTCTCATGGGGTTGGTACAGTCGTGAGCGTAGTGCCCTAGTCCTCCATAATTGTAATAGATTAATTGTCTATGACCCCATCCTGGCCCCATTCCTCCTCTTCCTTGATCTCACCCTTGAAATCCTCCGCGCGCCATCCCTGCGGCTAGGTCAAGGCCTCACATTTCCATCTACATTCTATATGCTGGGGTCCACTCCATCATTAACTCGTAGCTACGACACATACACTCCTCATGGCTCACTGATCTAAAAAAATTGCAAAACAACTACTGGGGAGTCAGTTTACTTCTACAACAAATGACAATTGTCCATCGTGTGCTTTCCTCCCACCTGATAGATCGCGCGCCAGAGCACAGGTGCTGCACTTGGCCCTGCCTATGCATCTGGTCTCAATAGCATTGGTCCCCCTCCTGCCAAATAGTTTGCAAATACCAGACAATGATCCTTATCGTGGCCCTAGTCTTTACATTTTATGCACCACACTTCTTTGTGCTTCTGGCCAGGGTGCCCTATCCTGCTTCAAGCTCTGCATCTCCAAGCATAGGTTTTTATGTTGCACATGGATCTGTAGGACTCCCAACCTAGGATCTTGTATCGGGGTTTCATGCAACCTCATCGCCATTTCCAACGTTTCTTCCTTGGTTGAAAGCTTCTACTATGATAGCGTCATCCTTAGGTGTGGTGTCAAAGATGCCACAAACCACGTGCGATGTTGTGCATCCGTCAACATCATATTAGATTCGCGGATCGTACTTTTCATCCTTTAATCCATATCCTAGGGGGTTTCTCCTAGAAGCATCACGATCTCTTTAAACCCAATGATTGACTGTGTCTCTAACTTCGGCTAGCTAAACTCTTTGTTTAGCATTATGGATTTCCGTTATTCCTACATTTGGGTGATCGTTTGAGTGCTTGATGTACCATGTCAGTGTGTGATCCTACAGCGTGCTCACTAATGTGGCCTTCTTAATGTTGTCATATGCAACCTCGTGTGCTTCCTACACTACTCTTACGACGAACCAGAACTGATCTAGGTCCTCATTCCCTACTCCTCTGAATATGGCTTGCTTGATTGCACTTGCCATGCTGAAATATGGGTTTGGTGGAGGTGGGGTGGTTGAAGATGGAGGTGAAGTAGGTGAAGTGGGTGATGGCGTAAGTGGAGGTGATAACTATGGAATGTGCTACTCACACTTATCGGAGAAACCCAAGTGCGTTCTTCCTCGCTTTCTCCTGAAGGTAAAATTAAAGGATTGTTCCCTAAACCTTCGATCCCTTTGTAGATCTTTCCACTCCGCATCGTTCCACTCATTAATGTATTCGCATAACCCGATTTTCACATAACATCATCTTAATCCAGGTATTCAGGGATTTTATGTGCCTACCTCATGGTCCCTTGAGCAAATGTCGCTCTGCTTCGCTATAGCTCATGGTTATGTCTACCGCGAACTGAGTGATAAACCCTCATATTATCTAGGTGAGCCAGTGGTCCACGGCCCACACAATCTTATCTTCTGATGCCTCTAGTCTGCGTACTAACTTTGGAGTCCACACTATTGGTTGATCAAGCTTGTACCTTCCCTAGCCATCGGCTAACCTCACGATACAATCATATAGTTCTAAAGAGAAGGTCGCAAAGAAGATCTCATGGATTTCCATATATACATAGCGATCCAGCCACCTCTTTTTAGATATCTATGGAGTCCTGTTTTCCTGTGTTATGAACTCATGAAGCTTCTGATCCAACCAATCTTCAATTTCCTTCTTCTTAGGGTTCCAGTGTTTCGATATCAGGCATCCCTTAGGTAGATCCCAATCCCGGAAATGGATCTATTTGTTGGCTTATTGGGGCCTGACCCAGGTTCAGAAGTGTTTTAGCCAAACAAATCCTAAAACTACCGGCCCTTTTGGCAACAGTCTGCGGAACACGGACTGAAGTCTTACCCGAGGTAGTATGGGAGGGTGCTAGAACCAAGTTTCCGCACCTTGGGGATGTCTTGATGAGATCTAGAAAGGTCGGAAACCAATCTTGCATGCTTGCACTACTCCGTACAGCTGTCTGGCCTTCGTGTAGCTCTATACAGAGCGCAAAAAGGCGCTATTAGGTCCCTTATCCTTATAGTGTTATTATTATGGATCTAACTTAATCTAGTAGTCTTTATCAATCATTCAATATTCATAAAAAGTATGCGCAACATAAACCTTAAAGAGATGCATAAAACCATAACAGAAGAATAAACACATAGATCTACGAGAAGATGCACAATATTTCAGAAACACTTATGTTTTATTAATATTTTTCTCTGTTACAAACCCGACTTTGCTTGTGCACTCAATTGCAGGGATCTGCACACACAGTTGCGAACTCTACGAGGCCTCTACGCACACAGCTGCAGAGCCTACTCTTACTACTACCAATCATGACTCGAACTTACAAGTCAGAGCAAATATCACTTTCAGAAACCCATACACCTAACATCAGATTTAGCCAAAAACTGCCTCTACACTTAGAGCCTCGCTCTATTTATACATTCCCATGGTCCGCGGACAATGGGTAGGCTGACACATTCTACATTAAACTACAATATTTTAAGGCAGACTAACCTAGACTCTCGCACTCTGCGCCTGCATTTTGTGGGGTCTTTCCCTTACATTGACACAAAACTTGGGCTTTAAGCCCCAAAAATTCACTATGGGGCTCCACTGCCCAACAGAGAGGATTTGGTAGAGTCCTTATGCAGGATGGACAGGTGGTATGCTATGAGTCACAGAAACTGAATCAGCATGAGTAGAACTACCCAACACATGATATTGAGTCAGAAATGATCATACATGCATTGAAGATGTGGAGGCACTATCTTCTTGCTAGTAGATTTGTATTGATGAGTGATCACAGTGGTTTGCAGTATCTATTTGACCAATTGAATCTGAATGGCAGCTAGGCTCGGTGGTTGGTCACGATCAGTGAGTTTGAATTTGATATCATGTATATCAAAGGTAAAGAAAACAAGGTGGTAGATGCTCTTATTAATCAATACAGGTAAATCACATAGCATCTATGAGCTCTTATGAGACATATTTACAAGATAAGATCTTGCAGGCAGGTCAGCAAGATAACATGTATACAGAGATTGTGCACAAGTTGCAGCAAAGTATAGGTACAGGTAAAGGTAGTGGCATAGCTACAGGTATAGGTAGTGGTACAGGTACAGGTAAAATGCAAGAGCACATGATGTGGACTATCATCTCACGACAGATGGATTGGTCAGGTTTAGAGATAGGATATATGTGCTAGACAACAATGAACTCAAGAAGGTGACTTTGAGGGAGTTTCATGCGAGACTATACTTAGGTCACCCACAATATCAGAAGACACTGACGATAGTGAAGAAGTTTTACTATTCATCAAATTTGAAGAGAGACATAGCAGAGTTTGCAACTAGGTGCTTGGATTCTCAACATGTGAAGGTAGAGTGTAAGGAACCAGGTGGACTGCTATAGCCAATTCTGATTGCAGAGTGGAAATGGGATGTCATTTCCATGGACTTTATCATAGGTTTGCCAAAGGTAGTGGTAGACAGGTTGACAAAGGTAGTGCACTTCATTCTAGTGAAGTCAACATTCTCAACGAGTGATGTAGCATTGGTCTTCATCAGGAACATGGTTTGATTGCATGGAGTTCTGAAGAATATTGTGCCATAAAGGGATGCAAAGTTCACTTACAAGTTTTGGAAGGAGTTATTTGTAGGTTTGGGCATAAAGTTTGCCTTCAATACAACTTATCATTTCCAGACAGATGGACAATCATAGAGGGTAAACATGATATTGGAGGACATGTTGAGGATGTATACGATGCATCAGCAGTGGAAGTGGGAAGAGTACCTTCCAATGGTAGAGTTATATTACAACAATGGGTACCAGGAGTCACTGAGGATGAGTCTGTTTGAGGCATTGTATGGACGGAGCTCTAATACTCCCATCAATTGGAGTGATCTAGTTAATAAGGTGTTGATTGGACCAGACATGTTGGTATGCATGGAGTGGTAAATGCATGTAATCAAGAAGATTTCAAAAGCAACACAAGATATACATAAATGTTATGTATATTGGAACATGTTGTTTAAGGAGTTTCAAGTTGGTGAATAGGTGTACTTTCACATCAAACCAAAGAAGAACTCCTTGCATATTGGATCATGTGTCAACTTGAAACCCTGGTTTTGTGGACTTTTCAAGATTCTTGAGAGGATTGGGCCAGTAGCCTGTCGACTTGCACTACCTCTGACAATGAAAGTCCATGATGTTTCCATGTGTCATTGCTTAAGAAGTATATTAAATATGTTGATCATGTGATTGATTGGTTTGTATTTTAGGTGGACCGAGAAGGAGAATTCCAACCAGAACTGTAGTGCATTTTGTAGAGAAAGATACTCATGCATTGGAGCCAAGAAATCGAGCAATTTAATGTGCAAAGGAAGCACATTGGGTCTAAAGAAGCTACATGGGAGATGGTGCATCAAATGCAAGCTATGTATGCTTTCTTATTCACTGGTTGAGTAGATGTTTTGGTATATGTTTTTGATACATGTTTTGGTGATGTTTGGTATATGTACATATGTATATGGATGTAAATACCATCATGAGCTATGCTATAGATCTCCAATAAGCGATGTCGGTGTCATGTCATTATGATGTTATACTTGTTATGTTGTCATGTTGGTTTTCTTCTCAGTAGGATGATCATTGTAAATACTGCAATGAGCTAAGTTATAAAGCTCCATGGGCAATATATTTTTCTTACAACAACCTTGTTGGTTGTAGGTGTTGTTGAACACTGAGGACGACATTCCCCCAAGTGGGAGAGTTATGTAACAGCCCTCGTGAAAATTCCATGTAATAAAAATTAATAAAGGAAAAATAATAACCACGGTTAATGGGACATGTATTCCGAGTTGAATGTTGGGAAAAATCATAGCGATGGGGATCATTGGTGATTGATTAATGGCTAAGAAAATTGGAAAAGGAAATGAAAAAGGCTTTGGAAAGTCAAAGTGGAATTTAGGCACATCTATTTATGAAAATAATGGAAATTAGGAGAAAAGGACAGCCCCCCCTGTCGGGGGGTTTGAGGGGGGTGGTAGTCCCCCTCTAAGGGGTCTAGGGCAGTGCCCCTGAATATTTGTTTTTGGACCCTATATTAGGTGGGTGGACCTACCTATGGTTTTTTGCATGGATTTTACATGTGGTTTTGGGCATGATGGTTTTTTGTCCATGGTATCTTGTAGATCCATTCAAGGGAACTATAGTTATGTTCTAACCTAGGGTTAATATACTGGGGTTTATGGATGCTTCGACATGTATATATATGTATTGTAACATTAAAAGCAATATAATGAAAAATCAATCTCGTAGTCCTCGTTATGGGATCCAAGGGAAAATCTTTGTGTATATATGTTTTATGTTTTATGTTTTATGCTCTCATCATTGTTTATTTTATGTTTTTAAGAGTTTGTTTGTAGTTAATTTCTGTACAGGGTTAAAACCTACAAGTAATATCCTAAGCACTATCCCAACTCCTATTCCTGAAGTAGGAGGGTCTTCTCAACCTAGTCCAAAGTTGGCCTATAAGGTTACCTAAAAACAAATTTAGGCACTTTGGCCTATTTCTCTTCGGTTTGAAAAAGCTATCAGTTTACTCTTGGTTGCTTGTTATATTCCTCATCATCCTAAGAGGAAAGAAACAACTGACACTAGTGTGTTGGTTGCATCAATTGAAGATTTGGTTTTTTCCACTCTTGAGGAGTTAGCAGAGTCTCCCAAAGATATAGTTCAACAAGACATGCTTCCACCCATTCACGAAGAGTACGATGAAGATATTTTTCTTTCTGACAAAGAACAGTCGGGCCCTGAATTTGATTTTAACGCTAATTTAAACAGTGAAGGAGAAGGCTTGTCAAATTCAAAAAAAGAGGAGGAGCAAAGAGACGAAGACATGATAGTTCAAGACTTGGATTGGATGCCCAAGGGCCACTCCCTCTTCTAGATAGCCTTCATAGAATTCCCAGACATCCAGAAAAGTTGCTATCTAAGTTTAATCCATACAAGAAGATTAAGGTAGAATATCATATCAATGGTTTCTACATGCACATATGGATGTTAGAAGTGTGGTACAATGATGTTGCTTGTAGGGTTTTTCATTTCACTTTAGAGGGTAGAGAAGCAAAATGGTACCATAGTTTGTCTGTTAATTTAGTCCATGGTTGGAGGGAGTTAAGAAATTATTCTTGGAAAAATTAGTTGATGACAAGACTCCCACCATATTGTTAAAGGAGCTCAAAAATGTTAAGATGGGGGAGAAGGAGAAATGTAAGTATTTCAATCAAACATTTAATCATATATTGAACAAGTTTCCCTCAAATACGTAGCCTCGTGATTCAATTACTATTGATTATTATAAAATTTCCTTTCCCACAAGCATTTCCTCTTTTGTTAAACAAGCTGCAAAGGAGACATTGCCACTAAACTTTGTAGAAGCAATCACTGTGGAGAAATACTTGTGTTCCATTGGAGTTATTACATATGATGGTGAATCTAAAGACTCCAAGGAGATTGAAAGGAAGTATCAACCTTCTTCAAGTAAGGCTAAAGAAAAGGATTCCACTAATATTGTAAACTTGACTAGATCTTTAAAAGCACTCACCAACAAACTTTTATAATTTAAGAGAAGATAAAGTGAGGTTTCTACCAATATTAACCTCCCTAAGTCTTTCCCAATTAGAAGGACTAAAAACAATAACAACAAACTAGCTAAATCTACCTATAGTTCAAATGTTTTGTTGTATATTGAAAGTATAGGCATGGATAACTATTGTTACTTCCATCAAGAATGGCATTCAAAGAAAACATGCCCACAGTGGAATCACAACATGAATGCTCTAGTCACACACATTGTTGATACCTTACTAGAAAATGAGAAGTATAAGAAAATGTAAGAAACAAATCAACCTATAGTAGCCGAAGAAAGTACAAGTATTGGACATGTAGTTAGTGCTTTTGATTTTATTCTCAATATTGACAAGAAGAGTGTTGAAGCACCACTGCAAAGAAAATCACCTCCTCGGAAATAGAATGGTCGATGTAGTTTGAGGATCCAAGGGCCCATTTCTGAACATAAGGTGACAAGATAGAAATTTAAGGATAAATTGTTAAGAAGGATCTCACCACTGTCCAACCCTGCTCATAATGCACAAAGTAAGTATGAAAATGCTATTGCTTCTAAAAACACTTCCACCAATAGAAAAAATAAAATCCATCACTCCAAAAATGTCAAATAAAGTTATTTCTCCAAACACTTCAACACCTCCTACTAAAAGTGAAGCGATTGATTATAATATCATTGGATATTTGAAGAGAGCTTACACCAACATCTCCATCTTTAATCTTGTGAAGATAGTAGGCCAACGTGAACTACTTGTCCAAGCCTTTTCACAACCTTCGTCAGGTGACAAAGATTCTACTTCTTAAAAGGTGTTTAGTAAGTCTTTTGGAACTCTCTAATATGTAGTTAACGTTTAACTTTAGATGCTAATAATATTTGCCCCCCATTTTTGCTAACTTTTGAAAATTTTAACTACAATCTCCATAACTTTTTAGTTGATTCAGGTGCATATGTGAATGTAGTTCCACTATCTGCTACTAATAAAATTAATGCTAAATGGGATAAATCCAACGCACAAATAATTCCGCTGAATAGATCTCTTCTCCAAGCTATTGGTGAACTCAAGAATGTTATTATCTGATTATCATCTTATCACAGAGTACACCAATGTATAAACATTGTAATTGTGGACATCCTTGAAGCCTATGTTGTACTCCTAAGTAGAGACTAGTTTAGTAAATTACATGGGTATTTTGCTACAGATTGGTCACACTTGTGGCTTCCATATAAGGGTATAAACAACAAGATTCCAGTGGAGAGTGAACCATAAATGAAAGATACTGTGAAAACACTTAAGGGTCATAATGAGCCTGTTGCCTTTGTCGATTCAATTTTTGGAAATTGTTTTTTGGAAACTAATCATGGGTCTTATCAAGCACATCCATCACCCGTCCCATCTGATACATAGCTCGAGCTCCTTCCTTGCACTCCAATTGGTGTTAATGAATCCTGTAAGATAGATGTACATAATACTAATAATAGTATACGAACTAGTTTAGTAGCTAATGATATATGGATTATGTACTTCAATGGTTCTAAAAAATGGGATGGATATAGCACTAGTTGCATACTCATATACCCATACAATAAGAAGTACATCCCATCTTATCGTTTGGAGTTCGAGTGTACAAATAATATTGTCCAATATGAAGCACTCGTGCTTAGACTAAAGAAAGCCATTGATCTGAAGGTAGAGTTTCTCAAGGTAATTGGTGACTGAAAAGTGGTCACTTGTTAGGTATAGGAACCTATCCACTATTTTTCACCAAATATTAAAAACTACCAACATGAGGTATGGCGCTTGATTAATTATTTTAAAGCTTTTAACATAATTTATGTTCCTAGGCTTAGAAAGGGCGCAACAAACACATTAGATAATGCATCTGCTAGAATTTCGTCATTGAGAAATGCTTTTTCTATAGAGATTATATATAATCCTTTTGTTCCTGATAACATTAGTAATTTCCTTGTTTTCAATGATGACCAATAGATACTGCATTTTATGGCTAATGCATACATTTTTAAATATGTTTCCATTAAAGAGGATGAGCATGAAAAGGCTTTGTAGGAGGCATCAAATGAAATGAAAGGAAATTTAGGCCTAAAGGAATAATCTCCCTAGAAAAATTATATGACTTGCAAAACCGGTTCAAAGGACCAATTAACACTAAGACTCTGATCTCGAAATTATCATCTGAACAAGTCAACATGGGAACTTAGGAACATCCAAAATATGTGAACCTTGGTAAATGTTGTTCTCCATAAGAATGATAAGCATTTGTTTGCTTGTTCAAATAATACCGTGATGTGTTTGTATGGACCTACAACAATTTGAAGACATATGATACTTGTATCATCCAAAAGGTCATTTCCATTAAAGAAGGGGTGAAATATTTTCAGCAGAAGCTAAGGAAAGTTCATCCAATGCTAGAACCCCTTATTCAAAAGGAATTGAGAAAGCTATTGAATTCTTGAATCTTAGACATTCCACTTGGTTTTCGAATTTGGTCCCAATCAGAAAGAATTCTGATCAGATAAGGTTATGTGTAGACTACCTCAACCAAGCATCAGATAAAGATAATTACCCAGTGCCATCCATGCAACAAATCCTCCAAACAATATATGGTTCTGAGATGTTCTCGCTGCTAGATGGTTTTTCTGGCTATAATCAAGTGTTAGTGGTGGAACTAGATCATCTCAAAACTACCTCTAGGACCAAATGGGGAACATTTTCTTTTAAGTGTATGCCATTTGGTCCTATTAATGTTGGTGCTACATTTCAAAGAGTGATGGAAATCACTTTTCGTGACCTAATTGGCCAAAGTGTAGTTATTTATTTGGATGATGTATCTGTGTTTTCCAAAAGAAGATTAGATCATGTACATCATCTAAAGAAAATATTTGAGTGGTGTCGTAAATATGGGATTTCTCTTAATCCCAAGAAAAGCACCTTTGGTGTGTTAGAACAAACTCTCTTAGGACACATCATTGCAAAAAGTGGAATCAAAGTTAATCCCAAAAGCGTCAAAGCTATAAATCAGATCCCGTTTTTGGTGAATAAGAAATTGATGCAATATTTATTAGGGAATATTAATTTACTATGAAATTTCATCTCAGATTATGATCAAATAGTAAAACCTCTATAGGAAATGATTAAGAAATATACGACTTATAAATGGGACAAAAAGGAAAAGGGTGATTTCGCTCAAATTAAACAAGTTGTTGCTGACACACCTGCATTATTTAGTCTTGAATATGGAAAAGATTTCCTACTTTACCCTTTTTATTCAGATTCATCTATTGTGTTTATGATCACTCAAAAGGATACTGAAGCAAATGAATGACCTATTCTTTCATGAGTGTTGGCTTACAGGGGTCAGAGCTAAGTTATCCTACCATTGATAAACAAGCTTATGTTGTGTATAAGGAAGTAAAATATTTTAGGCCTTGTCTTCTTAAATATCACACTATCATATATGTTCCTCACCCAGTAGTCAAATGGTTTTTGTGTAGGAAGAGATGGGTGAGAAGAGGGAATTTTGGATGACCGCATATAAGAATATTATATGGAGTTTAAACCAATTCATACCATTAAGGGTCATGGGATTTGTTAACTCAAAGAAAAAGTGGGAGATGCTCTTGAGCAAGATCATTCAAGTTGTGAGAAATAAATAGAAATGTATAATTTTGAACATGTTCCCTAAACCAAATCTACAACCCCATGGTATTCAGATTAACGATTTTTTTTAAAGCACGACGCCTTTCCCACACATTTATCAAATAAACAAAAAAGGGAAATCCACCTAAAATCTCTATCCTATTAGATTTTCATGGAGTTCTTTTTAGAAATCACCACAATGATGTCTTGCTAATATTCCTTGAGCCACTAGACATAGAGAAGGTATTAAGAGACCTACATGACAAACTGACAAGTGGTCACTATGCGGGTGATACAACTATGCATAAAGTAATTAGGGTTGGTTATTATTGGCCCATATTATTCAAATATACTCAAGATTATGATTGCAAGTGCCCATATTATCAGAGATGTGTTGATCAAGACTGAAAGTCAGTCACCCCATTGCTACTAGTAGCAATTGAGGAACCATTCCAACAATGGGGACTAGATGTTATCAGAGAAATCCTTCCACATTCATCAAAGCAACACCAATACATTCTAACAATGATAGATTATTTCACTTGGTGGATAGAAGCAGTTCCTTTAAGACAAGTTAACGACCAGGAAGTCATCCGCTTCTTAAAGCAGAACATTATAACCAGGTTTAGCATTCCAACGTCTCTTACCTTTGATAATGCGATTTATTTTTCTTCATTGAAACTTTATGAATTCACATTAGACAATGGTATTGTATTAAAGCATGCAGCTAACTATTATCCACAGGGAAATGGTTTAGGTGAATCAATAAACAAAAATCTTATCCGCATAACTAAAAAACTATTTTCTCTGAGCAAAGGAATTGGCACAATTCTTTAACAGATGCATTATGGGTTGACCATGTAACACCAAAACCTTTACTCAAAACCTCACCGTACTTCTTGGTATATGACAAAGAATTTATCTTGCCCCCAAACTTGTATCCCCCAGCCTTGCAACTCTCCCAAGAGCCCCAAGGTAGACCTTTCCTTCTGGATCAAAGTAGGATAGATACCTTGCTCAAACTTGAGGAAGAAAGGCTCAAAATCCAAAGAAATATTTTATGTCCATCAAAATTGTATTAAGTGTTGTGTTATCACCCAAAAATTCTCTAAAACTTGAATAGTTTACATTTGTTCCTAAGTCATAATGTTAGATGGTGGTTAAGTCACTTTTATGGTTTTTAGATTCTAAGTCGTAGGGTTAGAGTCTCATTTCCATCATCAAATAAAGTTCAACAACCTTGTCTTACACTTTATGGGTCCCATATCATGTTTTGAAAGTCGTGTTTAGCCATTTGAAAATTTTCTGAAACTAGCTACGAATCCACATTTTCATAGCATAAATAGTGTAAAAATCCTATTTTGCACTACGAAATCACTGAACTAGGAGTTTTTTAGCATGCTACGAAACCCCTAAAAAACCCTGTTTCAACATAAAAGACTTTGTTTTCTACTTTTACTAGTCAACTTCCAGAAGGGGTCCTGAGCAGCTGCGAACACAATTTTGAAAACTGAAAGAGGTTTTTCTTAATAAAATACTACAATACAAAAACATCTTTCAGTTTCTTCAAATTCATTATGGGGTGGGAGGAATTTATGGTTAAACTTGCGCTACGAAACTGCTGAAAGTCACGCTTTGTCTTCTGGTTTTAGTAGTCTTTTTCAAGATTAGTTTCTGGTCACAGGAAAAGGTATTTTGGAATTATGAAGGGGGTTTCTCTTCATGAATGATCTATATACAATAATACATCTCACTTTCTTCATAAGTGTTATCAGTTGGGAGATACTAAGTTTTCTTTGAAACCCTAATTTCAGAGAACAGTTTTTTCCTGTTTTACACGTGTTTTTCAAGGACAGATTCTGGACAGCTGGAGAAGTTTTTTAAAAAACCAAGGGAGGTTTTTGTTCTAGACAGCATGGAATACAAAAACCTCCGTCTGTTTCATAAAATATGTCATGGATGAGAAGATAAAGGCTCTGTACCACGTGCCAATTTTCAAGGATCCTAAACCTAAAAACATGGAAACATGTTCCCTAATTTCTAGGGTTTATCATCAACAATAAGGTGACAACGTGGGAGGCTTCATCAAATTCGACCTCATGAGGTTGCAACTGTCAAAGATTGCATTCAATGTTTAGCTAAGGTGGTTTAGTCATAATAAGGAGTTACACTCCTAGTTGTATTAGGTCTCTAGGACTGTTAGTTAACAACTAGTTGTAATTAATAGTTTGTTTAAGTATCAATAGGACTCAGGTCAAGTGAAATTCGAATTCCCCTCAGGATGGAGGAAGGAATCCAAGCTTGTAATTAACTCTATATATGACAAGAGATGTAATGCACTAAAGGTTGGCAATTTTCAAAGAAACAAGCACATTGTGTTATTGTATGTGACTGTATGTTTTCAGGTTAATACAAAGAGTTGCTTTCACTACTCAGGATTCAGCAAGGGTTTCAATGTTTGATTTTCGTCATGGCTTCCTTCATATACTTAATTGTAGTGGTATACACACATGTTACTTAGAATTCATTGATGATGCTCTAACTTCCTTCATGTGTTTGTAGGTTGTGTTCTCTACATTATATCTCTATTTTGCTTTTATGTTAAAACCCTCTATGCCCTGATTTCCATGTGAAATTGATCTTGTTGTTGTACTAAAACACACTTTGACTCCATAGGCCAATGGAAGTTTGTTAATTGGTATTTCAACCATTTATACATTGTTGTTTGAATTTTCCATAGATTTAGCCATCTAATCTTCAAAGTAAAATCTTTAATCCAGTGAGAGAGCCCTCTCAGGTTGAGGAGGCTAAGCCTCAACCAAAAGTTTGGTTTGAAATACTTACTCAAAGTATTCTTGATCAGCAGCCTATTGGGTTGGATTTTTGTGATAACATTTTGGTGCGTCTGTCGGGAGTCTGTAGATTATTCATTCCCGAAACTAAGAAGCTGAACTTCTGAAGGTAGCAGGAGCTCAAAATTTTTTTAAGGCTGAAAACTACCTTGGTGACTCCACACATCAAATAAAAAATTGGAAGGTGACTCCACTGCTAGAAGATCAGTAGCTTGATGAAGTTTCAAAATGAGTTCCATTGGAAGAATGAATGCCAAGTATTCCCCTATGAATCGGTCTCATATCCCTGGTTTTCCAAATCCTATTCCAAAGGTTGATTGGTTAGATGATCTTCCAATATTCAAAGATGAAAAGAAAGACAATGCTACTCTTCATTTGGTTAGGTTCCATATGCATGTGCGTAGTCTTAAGGTTCAGTTCCCTGAAGATTGTCTCATGAGGATGTTTATGACCACTTTAGAAGGAAAAGCATGGTTTTGGTATAAAATCTTGGAAAATGGTTCATTATATTCTCTTGCTGATTTCCATGATGTATTCTATGACATGTATAAAAAGTGTCATTACTCCTTATTGCTGGTCAAAGATTGTTGTAAACATTCTACAAGTTTTAATCAATATTTGGAGGATTGTTATGAAGATAATGAATTTATGGATGAAGAAATTTTAGAGGCTCTTCATAATAATACATTTCAACAACTAGAAGAAAGGATAACATCCCATGAAATGCAACATGAAAATCAGCAGGGGTTTACTTATGAAAATCATATTACATCCTCCGAGATTGATGTAGAGATGCAGCAAACTTGCCAGTCTTTTGATCATAAAGAGTATGAAAATGATTACAAACACCAAGAAGAAATACTGGAAGAAATTTTTTATAACCCTCAGGCAAAGGAAAAGGTTGTTCATTTTCGTAATTCTTTGCAGCAACTTACATCAAAGAATGATCATAATAATGAGGAAAATTACATTGTTTGTGGGAACCATTCAGAAAAGCAGTTGGATAGCATATCAAATAAATGTTGTGTGACTAAAGATCAGTTGTTAGAAGTAACAGGATGTTATGAGGATCATCAAGATGATCATGTATTCTAGGATCCTATAGCTAGATACATGGAAGAGTTTTACTCTCCAGTGTTTCAGTTTTTCTATGAAGATCAGAGGCATTTCCAGTGGTAGTGGTCATCACAATATCATAGTTGCTCTGAACTCCAATGCAGTCAAAAAACTAAAATATAAGATAAGACAAATGATTGGATACATTGGAAATTTCACATTGATTGAGCTAAAAGAAGTTTGCAATTGATAAGTTAGGTAGGTAGGAAAATGCAAATAAGCTCAAGGTTGACTGAGCATTTTTCAGTAGATATAGATTTCTTTCTCCTACAGCGATCATCAAGCTTAAGACCGAGGTGAAGGCCGAAGTAGCTTAAAGGGGATGCTTGTCAAATAAATGTATGTTTATCATAAGAGGATGAAGCACTAGACCTGCGAGTTCTTAGTGTACCACAGGGGCACACTATCCCAAGTGGAGCCACTGTTATCACCCAAAAATTCTCTAAAACTTGAATAGTTTACATTTGTTCCTAAGTCATAATGTTAGATGGTGGTTAATTCACTTTTATGGTTTTTAGAGTCTAAGTCATAGGGTTAGAGTCTCATTTCCATCATCAAATAAAGTTCAACAACCTTGTTTTACACTTTATGGGTCCCATATCATGTTTTGAAAGTCATGTGTTTAGTCATTTGAAAAAATTTTGAAACTAGCTACGAATCCACATTTTCATAGCACGGACAGTGTAAAAAGCCTGTTTTGTGCTATGAAATCACTGAATTAGGAGTTTTCATAGCGCGGTACGAAACCCCTGAAAAAACATGTTTCAGCATAAAAGACTTTGTTTTCTGCTTTTACTAGCCAACTTCCAGAAAGGGTCATGAGCAGCTGAGAACTAAATTTTGAAAACTGAAAGAGGTTTTTCTTCCTAACATACCGCACTACAAAAAACTCTTTCAGTTTCTTCAAATTCGTTCTGAGGTGGGAGGAATTTATGGTTAAACGTGCACTATGAAACTGCTAAAAGTCACGCTTTGTCTTCTGGTTTTAGTAGTATTTTTCAAGATCAATTTCTGGTCACAGAAAAAGGTATTTTAGAATTCGGAAGGAGGTTTCTCTTAATAAACTCTCTAGATACAATAACCTATCTCAATTTCTTCATAACTGTTATCAGTTGGGAGATACTAAGTTTTCTTTGAAACCCTAATTTCAGAGAACAGTTTTTTCCTGTTTTACACGTGCCTTTCAAGGACAGATTCTGGACAGTTGGAGAAGTGTTTTAAAAAACCAAGAGACATTTTTGTTCTAGATAACATGGAATACAAAAAAATCCTTCAGTTTCGTAAAATATATCATGGATGAGAAGATAAAGGCTCTATCCCATGTGCCAATTTTCAAGGATCCTAAAGCTAAAAACAGGGAAACATGTTCCCTAATTTCTAGGGTTTATCATCAGCAATAAGGTGACGACGTGGGAGGCTTCATCAAATTCGACCTCATGAGGTTGCATCTATCAAATATTGCATTCAATGTTTAGTTAAGGTGGTTTAGTCATAACAAGGAGTTACGCTCCTACTTATATTAGGTCTTTAGGACTGTTAGTTAACAACTAGTTGTAATTAATAGTTTGGTTAAGTATCAATAGATGTCAGGTCAAGTGAAATTCGAATTCCCCTCATGATGGAGGAAGGAATCCAAGATTGTAATGAACTCTATATATGACAAGAGATGTAATGCACTAAAGGTTGACAATTTTCAAAGAAACAAGCACATTGTGTTATTGTATGTGACTGTATGTTTTTAGGTTAATACAATGAGTTGCTTTCACTACTCAGGATTCAGCAAGGGTTTTAATGTTTGATTTTCCTCATGGCTTCCTTCATATACTTACTTGTAGTGGTATAGACACATGTTACTTAGAATTCATTGATGATGCTCTAACTTCCTTCATGTGTTTGTAGGCTATGTTCTCTACATTATATCTCTGTTTTGCCTTTATGTTAAAACCCTCTATGCCTTGATTTCCATGTGAAATTGATCTTGTTGTTGTACTGAAACATACTTTGACTCCATAGCCCAATGGAAGTTTGTTAATTGGTATTTCAACCATTTATACATTGTTGTTCGAATTTTCCATAGAGTTAGCCATCTAATCTTCAAAGTAAAATCTTTAATCCAGTGAGAGAGCCCTCTCAGATTAAGGAGGCTAAGCCTCAGCCAAAAGTTTGGTTTGAAATAGTTACTCAAAGTCTTCCTAATCAGCAGCCTATCAGGGTTGGATTTTTGTGATAACATGTTGGTTCGATAAGAAATCTGCAGGGAAAAATAATTTAAATGCGGGTGACTTAGTATTGAAGTGGGACAAATGGCACAAAGAGAAAGGAAAACACACGAAGTTCCATCCTCTTTGGATTGGCCCTTTCACCATCGATGAAAATCTCGGTCATAATACTTTCAATATGAAATCGTTAGACAGGATGACTAACCCTCTTCCCATAAATGGTTGAGATTTGAAGCATTATTTCCAACAATAGCTCTAAGTTGTGTTCCCTGTACAATCTTTTCTTTTCTTTTGTTTCTTTTCGTCTATGTCAGTTATATGTGTATCATGTCAAGTTGGGTCCTGTCTTGTTTTTTGTCTTGTTCATTGTACATAAATAATGCCTTATGTGAAAATTTCATGATTAAGAAAGACTTTGTGGTGAAATGAAGAGAAAATGTGACAACCACAACGCTTAGCTATCTATTTATTCCTTTTCTTTGTTTGGGAATATTCCATAGGTTGCTAATTATGGATGGATAATATGATACATCCAAAAGGAAAACCATAAGGGAACCTATTATATATGCATCTATTCTAATATCCAAACTCCACAACTTGGTGTATATATACTTGGTGTGTTATGTGCTTATCAAATCTAGTAAAGAAGGGATAAAGGGAAAATCTAAAGTGATCAAACCAATATCAGAGAGGTTCGATAAATAGTTTTTAGAAGGAAAAACCTCCTCTGCTCTCAATAAGTTAGGATCCCTCTTCTGCCCGTTGAAAATAATAAGCGTCAAAGCATGGTACTATTATATAAATAAATAAAGGGTAAAAGAAGAGAAAGGATTCCTGCACAAGGAGGTAAAACAAGCGGCTTCATCGGGGTATTGTTCAGGCCAGCTGGCAGCGAAGCAATGTTTATGCTCCTGAAGTAACTTCGTCGGGGTATTGTCCAAGCCTACTGGTAGTGGAGAAACAATAGATATGAAACTCATACTCTGACTATCCTAAACTATCCACGTACATTACCCTTTCCTAGAATGAAAAAATTGTGATATGGCATATCTTTTGTGTGTTTGAACAAAGTGAAAGGAAATGAGGTGTTATGTATATAATCAGGTTGAAAGGGGAAATTCAAGGCAATATAATTAGTGAATCAATACTTCCTGAATAGTGATCTTTAACTGAAATGTTATTCCTAGGCAGAGAATCTGAAGTTCGCCCAGTGTTGTCATTGCTAGAACACCCTCCAAAATTTCACTACATTTAAATTTTGAAGCATACGCAACTATCACATCAAGGGTCACCTTAGCCATAAAGTGTCATTTCAAATCATTATATATGTTTCAAGTGTTCTTGATCATTCTTAAGTGTTGTTGCATTGATTAGAACATCTCTAGTACATTTCATGGTCATGACACATTTATTTGCTGCAAAATGACACTTTTGGTTGTAATCGAAAACACTTTGTCAATTATACTTGGGAAGTGTATTTAAACTGGCATTTGGATGTCTATTTATCATTGTTCAAGCATGTCTAAGTTTTACTTAGGATTTTTTATGTGTCACACATGATTTTATGTCTAAACTCATTGTGTTCACCCATGGTCCTACCCTCTAGACCTAGACAAATTTTGGTTGCTCAAGCGAACCCATTAAGACAAGTAGTGAAAAATTTCACTCCTAATCCTTGAGTGGGAATCCTTCATCATTTAGAAGTTTACGCTACACCCTTCAAGAGCACATAGCACAGTCCTAAGCATCTTTCCCCTTCCTTTTTTTGAACCACCCCCTCAAGAAAGAAGTCTTCCTTTGAGCATACTGCTTCGAATCAAAGGATTGTGCCCTCCTTGAGTGCATGAGTGCACTCTAAAGACCCAAAGAATAACACCTTCTTCATTCAACAATTCTGCCTACTTTATGGGCCTTCATTTTGAATTTTTAAAGTTTTGAAGGTATGAAGACGAAAAACAGGTGGCGGGAGCAACGATCAAGCTGCGGAGAGGATAGTTGGGAAAGGGAGCAAGGCCATGCAATTAAGGGGCAACTGTGGCAAGGTGTCGAGAGAAAACAAAAATAGTCAAGTGGAAAAGGAGGAGGATGGGAAGCAAACAAGGGGAAAGAAATTCGAACGGAAATGGTGTTTCAAGCAGTAGAGGAGTAGATAAAAGGGGAAGACAACACGAAGAAAGGGGAGGTATCTGGTAGGAGTCAGAAGCATAGAGGAATAGGATCCGAGGACTGGAGCAGTTATAGAGAGGTCAGAGTTAGGCTTCATCTGAGATCTAAGGCACCCTGTGTCCACGATATTTTATGTATCTGATCATGGCTTTATGCCGAATTTATGTTGTAATGAACATTCCTTTGATTTAATATAAATGAGTGAATGAACCAGTTGTATGGTATCATGTGTGTGTGTATCACCATGAATTATAGACCTACTCAAAAGGTTTTATATTGATGGTCTATCCCCAAATGAATATGATAACTATAATGATATGATGTTTTGATGAATGTATGCTTTAAGATGTCTACAGAGTAATTTCAGGGTCATCCTTGATATCCTTCTAAATCCATCTTCTTCTTTGTCATGGCACGCCTTAGTTGAGACTAATTATCCTTTTGGGTAAGGTGAAAATGTCGACGTTATCCTAGACTACAACGAACCCTTATTGGCCCCTTGTGCCTGAACCTGGGGTCTTTCCTTGATGACATTTTTGTGCCAACAAATGGTTTCATTACCAAGACCTAAAATCACAAGAAGTGGTTTGGAATATGGTATCAAGGATATTTAAGAAGGATTCAAGACTGGTGGGATAACCAAGTAGATCGATTCGTAACAGAGTAGGCTACTCATCGAAGCCAACCTGTTGCTAAGGTGAGCGAAGAAATTTTGTACTCAGAGGCTGCGAATGATCAGTACATGATCTTCTGTTGTAAGTTCTTGGAGGACAAGTATAACTGGTTGAAAAGGCTAAAAGTGAAGAGTCGACTAGAAGGAACTATGCTAGCTCGTTGGAATGGGTTCTCTTAGACCTCACAACACTCCAACACTTGGATAGTGAGCTGACGAGGGTAGTAGATTTCTGGGTATAGAATACCATAGAGGGGTATGTAGTTGAGTTCATAGTAGAGAATTATCACTCCTTCTCGAAAGTGGATGCGGTGTTCAGATCGGGGTTGAGAGGGAAACTAGTGAATGAAGTGCCTTTGTGGATTAATATATTGATGGTGGAGGAAGTATTGTTACCTTTACTTAGAGAAAATATGGTAGCATAAAACCCCAGTATTGGGAGAAGGGCCTAAGGGGATAATTCTACCATTTAGGGAAATGTAGATGTTGTTGAAGGAATGTATATAGAAGGATTGCGGACAGCTAGAGATATCAGGGTGCAAAGGAGAGTGCTACTGGCAGAAAAATGGTAGGAAAGAGCAGCACAAGCACTAAGAAGAAACGTATGGGACCCCACCAAGAAGAAGCGGTGTCAGGGAGCCTGAAATAAGGAAATAAGATGGAAAAGGACGCAGAACAAGAGAGTTTTGTCGACTAGACAGATAGGAGCCAAGAGAGTGATAGTGACTCTCTCTCATGGTTTGTAGGTAAGATGCTGGAAGGAATCACTCGTGGAAATTACAAAGAGGAGATGAAAGGTGAGATGTGTGATATGATGAGAATATTTTTTGTCGAGGATGATACGTTAGATAAATTTCGCCAATGAATCCCCAAGGTTTAGGTAGTGTTCACCCCGACTTTCCCCTAGTGCTTTACAAAAACCCTGAAAAATCCGTTGCTAAGTTATTAAAGTAATACGAGTACATAGTGTGCATGAATATTATAAGACAAGTTTTAATATATCAAATAGAAGTGGGCCTAGTAGTGTTAGTAACCTCGGATTACAAGGATCTCAACAACTTGGAAGCCAAGGGTTCGTTCTCTTACCACACACTCGAACCAACATGTCAAGGTCCTTTACTAGATATCTAGAGTTTGTTGGTAGAGGGAATGAAGATGTAGAACAACATTGGTACATATGTGAAGCTATATGGAGAGCCCTCCAAACACTAGATAACGTAAATTAAATTGAGTTCCATACCACATTAAGAGAAAGATCTCTAAGGTTGTTTATAAAATGGGTAGAACAGAATCAAAATCCTTCCGTGGATGACATCAAAAGAGGCTTCATTCAACCATTCAAGGTACTGCAAATAGATCAATAGGGATTGTGTGAATTATGGGAGATCAAGAAAAATGAAGGAGATACTTCTTGGGAATTCATGTAGAGGTTTAAAGATGCTATTGGAAATCTAAGCTATACCATAGATCCTAATCATAATAGGGATTGGTTCATTAAAGCTTTCCTACCCCTTACACGAACACCGTTGACACAACAAAATATTGGAACTCTCATAGATGCCCTAGAGTAAGCATCACACATAGAATTCATTGCAGGATAGACACATGAGTATCGAGGAGGGATGGGATCGCAAGAACCATCAATCATGGGCCTCCAAAATCAGATTTCCAATCTAACAGAGAAATTAAAATATCTATAGCCAATTCAATCGGTGAGACCCAATGTTTGGTGTACTCACTGCTTGGTAGAAGGCCATGTGGCGACCGAATGCCCAACACTGAGAGGCACAAATAGTTTAGTGGGAATTATAGGATCATCAGGGGCCCCACCAATAGCAAGAGTTATGGTGGTGGGATAGCAAGGAGCTTTCCCAGGCTGAAACACCCAAGACTACTATGAACTCTGTAGCAATTATGGACATTTTTCGCGAGTATGTCCAATACTGCATAAGTATTCCAATGTACCTAACAACAATTACTATGAATTCTATGCATCCAAAATGCACCAAACTAATTAATGATGAGTGTTAGATGCATTAGTAGAGTAGCTAGACATGTCCATTCAGAACCAATGAAACTGGTCATGGGGGAAGAAGAGGAGGTATGAGAGGAGGAAGAATAGGGGGTAGAGGACCCATGAGGTGATACAATTGTGATTAGGAGGGAAATGTCACCAGAGAATGTCTGCTCCTAAGAAGGCCCTGGTGCTAACAATGTTGGGTCAATGCACAAGCCATATAGGATTGTCCCGAGCTGATTGAAAAATGGGAAGAAATAACCAAACAGAGGGGAACTAATTTGATCAATGCAGAACCATGAACTACAGACATGCTTCCAGTAACTAATATAAACATAGTTATCAAAGGGGGTACGAAGACAGGAATGATCAGGGTATGGTAGACCAACCTTCAATTGTTTGGGTAACATCTCCAAAGAAATCATACAAGCCCACCCAAAAGAAACAATACTCTCAGGAAGTGACCAAGTTGTTTGATGGGTTAACAAAGACAAAAGGAGACAAGAAATAGGACTCAAGCATAGCCGCTAACACTCGATCAATTGAAGAATGGTTTAGGATATTCTTGCAAATTGTTGATAACGAACAAATGTTAAAGGAATTTTGCATGAGTCTGAAGGCAGTGTTACTGGAAGACGAAGAGAAAGGGGAAACAATATCAGTAAACCTACCTTAGAGACACTAAAGAAGGGTACGGCGGAACAAGAAAAGAACCAGTAGAGAATTTCAGATTGATGCTCAAGTTGTAGGATTTCATATTAAAGATATAATGTTAGATCTGGGGTCCAATGTAAATATTTTACCCCGAAAAACATGGGAAGTATTAGGGAAGCTGCTTAAATATTCATCAATCCAGCTATGGATGGCAAACCAGTATTGCATCTTTCCCATTGGCAGGTTGGAATATGTAGAAGTGGTTGTAGCAGGGGTAAAAACTTATACCAAATTTGAAGTAGTAGATATAATGGGTGATAAGGATACTTACCCAACACTCCTTGGTATTGACTGGGCATATGAGAACTATGCCATCATTGACCTGAAGAAGGAGTTGATGATCTTTGAATTAGAAGGGATGTGGGTAATACAACTGCTAGATCCATGTCAAGGACCAAGGTTCACCGAACCTGTGGATGATTGTGATGAGCCTGGAATGTTGGAACAGTTGTACAAGCTAACTGTCAAAAGAAAAGAGGACTACATAAATCCCACAGTAGGAGTATCGTTCAGTTGGAGGAGCATACAAAGTTCAGAAGTTGGTTCAAAAGCCACTCGGGATGCATGGAAACAAGGAGGATATGAGGTTGATACCTGATGATGTGCCAAAATTTGTAGAGTAAACTAGATTGGGGTAGAGGTAACAATTATCAAACCTTTCACGACATCGAATTAGTAGAAACTTTTCTGAATAAAGTGGATAGGACTATAAGGGAAAATCACAAAGTTCATCTATTAGATATTGCATTACAAGCCACTCCAGCAAGGTGGTGGAGAGCACATCGCAACACTTTGTGTGAATGGGAGACTATCAAACGACACATGATGGAAAGTTTTAGACAGGGAGGAGTCCGACCGCATGAGAAGGTGAAGTATAGAGGAAACTCAGATCCCAGGAAACATTTTTAAAATTTCATAGAGAAATGGGAAACATAATGAGTATCAAAGGAACTTTGGGTGCACATGTTCATACATACCTTGGGTACAATTCCAGAAGCATGTTATATACAAGAAAAGATTTGGAGACAAACAGTAGACTGGGATGTTATGGTTAACCAATTCAGCATCAATTTCTCATTCAAGGATAATGATCGACGCCTGACTAAAACCTTGTATGCCATTAAAAGGATCATGTTTACTCCGGGACAACTATGGGAGGGTTGCATTGATGAGATATTCCTACAGTGTTTCTATGAAGCAAGATATTTAAAATTCATGTCTTGCAGAAAATTTAACGCAGATCCAGAGGAGGATGATTTGGAAGGACTTACACCCCTGACATTTCAAGAAATGGAAGGAGAGAGAGATATTCAAGAGGGCCCTTCAGAGGACACTACACATTTTCTCCCAGTAAAGTTGTAGAAGCAAAACAATGGCTCAGAAAATAAACCTAAGATGGCATCATGTTGGCTCGAAACAGTCATTAGGGAAAAAACCATGGGTTCAGGCACAGGAGGCCAACAGTGGTCCACTGTGGTCTAGGATAGTGCTGGCATTTTCACCTCACCCTGAAGGGCAAGGAGTCTCACCCGAAGCATGTTGCGACCAAAAGGGAGAAGGGTTCAACATGGGGTCGAGAGAATATAAATAGGGCACAGGTGATAACACACATATGCATCCATATTACATGAAACAAAGATAACATTACCCATAATTCACAGGCATAGATCCATCATAAACAATGTAGAACTAACAATGCCCTTGCATCAATCTATGAATCACCATTTACATGCAATAGGTAGACTATTTAAAATTTTAATAGGCTCACAAAGCATGATGATCAATAAATTAAAAGTCTCAAAAACCATAAACTCTATTTATATTAACTTAGCATAAAATAATACAACAGAATCCGACATTTAAACAATACATAGAATACTCAGCTCATTAGCTCGGGTCAGATCAGCGCCGCAACCCAGTCCCTTGAATCCTAGTTCACCCTACTCAGCACCTTCACCTACATATCTCTTCTATAACCAACTCCTTCTTCCTCTGGTGGGTTCAACAAAAACCTTCTTCCTTCACGTTCTTCCCCTTTTATATCCTTCCCGACTGCCTGGACTTCCAGTGCTTGCTCAGCTGCTTGCTCCCTTAGCTGCTTCTGCGCCTTCTCGTCTCCTCAGCTACCTTTGCCTTCTGTTGCCACCTTCATCACTCCTCCACAATTGTTCGTTCTGCCACCCAACCGTTTCTGCTATTTGTCCTTTCTCGCCCTCTGGTCAGTCAAAATTGGTCAAAATCATTCAAAATTAACGAAGGCTCCAACAGGCCCCGACCATAATTTCTTGACTCATCCCCGAGTCAAGTCATTTTAACCTCTGGTAGTTCTACTACTGCTTCCATGTGTTCTACGGGTGGTGGTTGTGTTACTACCGACAATGTTTCCATTGTCTGTTGTGCCTACACTTCTGCTACTTCGATACGTCCTTGTGAAGTAGGCATTTCTTCTGTCTCAATCCTATCTTGAAGCATGGCATTTGTTCATGTGGCCCTTTCTTAGCCTTGTGGCTCCTCCATTCCAAATGAAGGCTCCAATTTTGGGACTGTGGTTGTTGTTTGCTGCCTGAAATCAGTGTATCGTTGAATTTCCAGGTCCCAGTTGGTGAGGATTGCATCAGCACCTTGTGTGAATGCTTCGGGCGATTGTGAT
Source organism: Pinus taeda (assembly GCA_000404065.3). Lineage (NCBI taxonomy): Eukaryota > Viridiplantae > Streptophyta > Pinopsida > Pinales > Pinaceae > Pinus > Pinus taeda. The sequence continues at coordinate 21,279 of APFE031049278.1, read as the reverse complement.
GTTAATGTTATTGGTCGCTGCCTTTGCAGGACGTCCCATTGTTGGCCGCTAGAGTCGCATACCTCCTTCAAGAGTAGAACCTACATATGAATTGGGGGCTGCAGGTCCTAAATTATCCTTTTCATCCTCGTCGATACCTCCTCAACCTAGGCTTGGAGGATGTTGATTTGTTCATTTATTTGCTGCAGCTAAGCATGGTCTATGTAATCCCTTGTTCTGGAAAACAAGGACTAGATTTGTTCTCTTAACGGGTAAACCTGGTGGTTCTTCAGAGCTAGATTGTCGGACCAGTCGTGGACCTTGCACATTAAGGCATATCCGTCGATGAGGGCCTTGACCAAGGCTTTTTTCTTCATTTCTAGCTCCTTGACCTTGCCTTCAACCGTTCGGGCATAGATCTCCATAGGATCTGGTAGTGCGGACCTGACAGTCTCTAGGTTTTGCTTCATTTCTGCATTTGTGGTTTCCAGGCATGTGCACATTGTCTGTTTGTGATCGCAGTAGTCAATCAATGTGCAGGTAGACATGTCCGTCAGTACTTCTGTGTTGGCTTCGGTGACGGTTGGCCATATGGATTAGAACCATTGTGTTATCTAATCCACCTGGGCTTGCAATCCTTTGTTTTCTTCCCATAGGCAATCTTGTTCTTCCGTCACTACGAGCAACTGCATCTTCTGCAGCTCATGTTCTTTGGCCAGGTTTTCATGAAGACTCTCAACCTTGTGGGCTGCTTTCTGAATAAAAGAAAATAACTGGGCTGATGACCAGTGATGGAGTGTATCAACCCGCATTGTGTCTGGTTCTGAGAATTGTTGTTGTAGGGGTAGGCTGCTTGCAATGGACTTATTAGAATGGGAAGTGAGTGAATGTTCATGCTGGGATGGTGGACTGAACTGTGGTGTGGCTAGAGTGATGTTAGGGTTTGGAGGGACTGTGATCTTTATAGGGAGAGCGGGAAAGTACGCGGTAGTCCTTTCTCCCTACCAACTAGTATCCAGGTGTCTCCCTGCTGGTGGGTCCAACCCAAGCATTGGTGTTGTACTATCTGTTGGTGGCATCCCTTTGGTCAAGGTGGTGCCCTCTGTTTGGCTAACCGACTGAACTTTTTCTTCTGAAGTAGTCCGTTGGTGGCCAAACGGGAAGATCTCAGATAAGGTTGTGGAGGTGGAAGCAGTTTGCGGGGATGGCTCCTACGATGGTTGTACTGCAGTGGCTATGGCGGTAGGGATCTCATCGACTATGGTAGTTGACTTTCTGATAGCCATATTTTTTATTTGGGGGGTGTGGATGACTCGTTTCTTTTGCGTCTTAGGCACCAGCATCTGGGAGGCAGCCTGGGCTACTCCTGCGGGGAGTGCCATAGAGAGAGGTGGCGTTACAATGGGGAACAACATGGTGGAACCTTGAAAGTGCTCGGGATAGTCACTCTCACCTGGCTTGAAGCTTGCGACTGTCCTCCTTGCTTCAAAAATTTTATCTTCCATTTGGAGCATCATCAGTTGGAGCACTTCATCTGCTGCTCAATTCCTGTTGCTTTCTGCCCCATATCCCTCTCATTTTTGTGGCATCAGGGCCCCAAACAGGTATCTAGGCTTCCCTTATCTCACCTCACAGGCCACTCCTAGCCAGGACTCCACTTCTCTGCATAAGGCTTCCTCCATCAGGCTAAACCTCTGCGGCCTTAATTTGAATGTTCTGGGGTTGACACACCATGGTCTTAGGTAAGTGTGTGAGTGGGAGACACCAAACCAGAGCTCGCTTGAGAACTCATCCAAGAGAGTCTTGGGTATCCTCTCAATGGACTGAATGGCATCCACCATCTACGTGTACCAGCTCTTGAAAGCTCTTTCATTGATCTATTTTTCGTTGGGATACCTTGATGCCCTCCACGGTTTGTACCTAAGCGTAATTGGTTGGTCTTCAACAATGGTTGTCATTTGCCTCTTTGGTGGTGGCCTCCATTTCCACATTTCCAGCACCATTACCAAGTATCCAAACATAAATATAGTGCTCCTCCTGTAGACATATTCACATGCCTTGAATAGTTTATTGAGCATGAAAGCTGACCAGTTGAGTATTTCCCCCTAGTAGCAGTGTTCCACTGTCGAAACAATCTCTAGGGTGCACTCGTTCCTCGTGAAATGCCTCATTGTCTTGCCTGCAATAAGATAGCAGGCAAACTTGATGTTATCTTTGTTGATTTTGTCCAACTTAGTGCCCTTCCCACCTCACTTTGTCCCATATCGGGTGTATATGGTGTCTTCTATCTGCTTCTTCCCCCTCTTGACCCCACCCTGGAATGTTGTGCTGACTACATTCCCCACTCCTACCAGCCTCGTTAGTCGAAATATATCTTTGGCATGAATATGTTTTTCCCGGTCCAACCATAGTGAACCTCCATTTCATACACTGCATGGCAGAAAATTGGGTGTCGAATACAGGAAAATTACGCAAGTGGAACAGTGTGGACCTTTGTATCCCTTTGAAGTCCTCTCTAATTATGGAGGTCCTGGTGCCATCCCCCCTTTGAAATTCTTTTGTGTATACTTCCCTCTTCATTGTTGGAAACTGGAATCCATCTGTGAAGTTGTTGTTGATGACATTCGACCTGTCATACTTCCCGTATAGATCATCCACCACTTCAATTTTTGCATCCATAGCAGTTTGTGGGATTGATATGATTCCTTTTGCCATTGCTTTTCTTCTGTGGTAAAAAATTTGCAATGGTGGTCTCCTGCTTCTCTTCTTCTACTCCTGTTCTTCTGAGAAATCCTGGAATTCTTCTATTGTTTGAAACTCTATTGTTCCCTATATCCTCCTCTGATTTATGTAGCCGGCTTTGACACAGCGTCACTTGTCTGACGAGGCTTTAATCAACTAATTAATCTGGCGACCTTTCCATGTATTCTAGCTATATTTTGTCGCCGTTGGCCGATTGGTATGTGCCAACTATGACATGGTTTGGAAAGTATAGAGTGGGCTGCATGGCATCTGTATTCTGCATTGATGGGCTTATTTATTAACTAATTTTATGCTTAACGGGAAATTTGTGACCCTATCTGGACAGTTGCCTTATTGATTACTTAATCGGGAAATAACTACTGGTATGGTGGATGGGATGGGTACTTCTGCGGCCATCAATTTTGGAAAAGGTTTAGACCTACATGTATTCTTCTAACGGGTTTGACATGCATGGCTACCGTCACTATCGACTAGGCCTACCAATGCGATCCCTGACATTATATGGCCACTAACACTAACCCCCGACCACAAATGGGTCGCGGTATCCCAATCATGGCTGCAACCTTATTATTCGAAAGATACTTTTTTTTTCTTACTTGCGAAAGAGTTTCAACCGTGTGCCATTCACCCATCCTTGTAGTAGGACTCCATCCAGTTGTGCGAGTCTTACCACACCCGATTCTTTTATTTCTGCGATTATGAATGGGCCTAACCAGTGCATCTCTAGGTTTCCCAGGAATTTCAAGAACTTGTTGTCATAAAGGAGAACTTGGTTTCCAACTTCAAATGATTTCTTCTTGATGTGCCTATCATGCCAGGCCATTTGTCTTCATTTCTCGACTGATTGATGGAATTCTGCTAGGAACCAGGTTTCATCGAGTTCCATCAGCTAGCTCAACCTGTTCCATAAGGCACTACTATCCATCATTCCTATAGCCTCTGAGATTAATGTGATGGGCAATATTAACTCCGCTGGCACCACCGCCTCTCTGTTGTAGACGAGCTGGAATGGAGTTTGTTTTTAGAGTCTTTTAACTATTGTCCTATATATCCACAGAGTCACTGGAATTATTTCATCCCAGTCATCTTGGTTGGTAGATACGATTTTTGTTAGACCTTTTTCCATTATTTTGTTAAATTCCCCCACTGTGTCATTTTCTTGCAGATGATAAGGACTACTCTTATTATGTTGTACCATAAAAGTTTTTAACAGAACATCAATTGTTTCATTCAGAAAGTGAGTGCCCTAGTCACTTGTGAGGCTCCTCGGGCATCTGAACCTTGAAATAATATTTTCAAAGATGAATCTTTCCATTGTTTCTGTTGTGCAGTCTTTCACTAGCACAGCCTCTACCCATCTTGTGAGGTATTCTATTGTCATGATTATGTATAGGGCTCGGGAGTGTCTTTTTGGTGGAGAAATTGGTCCCATGAAATCTATTGCCCACTTATCGAAGATCTGCACCGTATGGATCAGGTGTAGTGGTAGCTCATTGATCCGAATCGGATCCATAAACGACTGTCAAAGAACCTTGACTATATCGGGACGAAACAAATCTCTAAAGAATCCAAAACAGCATCAAAGACACCCTGAACTAGTGGCAATGGCGACTAGCGCGGAACAACGAGGACCTCAGTCAAAGCGTGCTGACCGAGGCCCATCGAGACTGCGCGGGAGGTCAAAGTAGCCCCTTGGAGCCACGGATCAGGAAAAGGAGGTGATTTTCGATGCGCGATCTCTGGGCAAACAGGGCCAAAATGGGAAAGCCCGAGCACCCGGTTGCATGGGGGAACCAGAGGACCGTGGGCGGAAAAAGGTAAAAGTGCTAAAGTACAAAGGCAAGACCCGCGCCCTAGAAACCGGTGGTTTTGATCAGGGTACCCTTGAACGGTAAGAGGTTTTGGACAGGAGCAGAGCAATCCCATACACTGATCGACACGTGGTGGTGGAGGAGAGAGAAAACAACCATTGATTGCGCGCTATCGGTCGAGCAAGTCAACCACGTTAGACGTGCGTATGACGTCAGATCTTGAGGAGCCTAGATCGGATAGCTGAGATTGCGCTCGATAGAAAGAAGTGGAATCAACAGTGAATTAAGCCGCACTCTAAAGGGATTTGGAATCTATTTGACCGCCACGGTGGAGGAAGATCACATCCACGACGTAACTGAATAAATAAACCGACAAAGCATGCTGGCACCAATCAGATGGGGACACATGGTCACTCCCTGGGCGTTCGTGCTGACACCGAACAAGGAGCTCCAAGAACTGCTACAGAAGGTGCATCGACGTAGGTGGGAGAGGAACCAAATAGGCATAGGGATCGAATGGTAAAAATCATGAACAGAGACAGTCGAATGAGAAGGAGTTGATTGGAAACCTGAAATCGAGAGGAGTCCAAGCGACCAAGAGAGACAAAGAACAATAAAGCCAAGCAGAGGAGACAGAGGGTTGATCTTACCACAAGTGGCATCGAGCACCAGAGAGCTTGAAGATTCAAGCCTTCCCATAGAGGAATCTGTCCGGACTGAGCATCACATTTGGCTCTTTCCACTGTAGACCAAGGGTCACAAAGCTGGTAGGAAGAAAAAGAGTCTGTGTACTCCGAGTGGTTTGGGGAATCCAAGAACCACCCTGCCAAGCAAAATCTGCTTCAGGAGAACTCATATTGAGTCCCTATATTGTAATTTATCTGCTGAAAGACACAATAAAACAAGGCCACCACTGAAGCTGGACCGGAGACGTAGCCCTAGAGAGTAGGGTGAACTTCTTATTAAAAACTGCTTGTGCCTTTGTGCTGCTTACTGTATTTCTTTGTTGTCTTTCCATTCAAATATCTTTGTATTGGCAATCTGATCGATCCGTTGCTTAAATAACACAGAACACACACTAGCACATGAGTTTGTAATACCTTTTGTTTAATAAATCTTCAACTGAGGTCACTCATAGGGTGATTATCAGATCAAGTGCTATCAGAGCTCTAGGTTGTAAGGTTAGACAAGCTTGTGTTGGTTTAGCTGTAAATGCTCACTAGATCAAAGCTCAAATTAGGAGGAGGAGAGTTGGTGGAAACTAATCCTGAAATTGGGAGAGTCTATTCTCGAAAGACAATGTTGAAGGAAGGTTCTATAGGGGCAGACCCTCAATTCATAGAAATTTTCCTAGCTATAAAGTCTATGGTAGAAGAAATGTATAGGGACTTTAGAAATCATAAGGATGAAGATTCATCAGGCTCTAAACAAGATAAAGAAGAAGATGAATCTCATTCCCATGACCACTCAAAAGGAAAGGGGAAAAAAGAAAGCTTTCCTACACCTCCTAATAGCCCTGTGCATAATAAGAAAGCATATTTGATTAAACTAGATGTTAAATTTGATTTTCCTATATATGATGGAGAGCTAAATGCTGAAAAGTTGGACAATTGGATTAGACAAATTGATGTGTATTGCAGAGTACAGAACATAGACTCGAACAAGAATAATATTTATCTGGCAAGCCTATTCCTAGGAGGCACTGCCTTGGTTTGGTGGGAAGGTAGGACCCAGACTGATATGAAGAAGCATGGCAAGACCATATCTGTCTGGAGTGAATTTATTGCTGCAATCAAAAAGCAGTTCTATCCATTGGCCTACATGCAACAAGCCATGATGATTTGGCAAACTCTTCAGTAGTTGAAAGGGTAAAGTGTGCAAGGGTATACTCAAGAATTCAGAAAGAGAGCATTGATGTTGGGCATCTCATTAGACTCACCAGAAACTCTTTTGAAGTACATTGGTGGTCTACACAGCTACATGAGGCATACCATCCTCATGTTTAATCCCACTAGTATAGACGAGGTATCTGTACAAGCTACTCATCTAGAAGCTAGAGGAAAGAATGGAATTCCAGAAGTTGGGGGACCATCCCGACCCACTGTAAGCAAGAGCAAGGAGAAAAGAAAGCACAAGTGGAAAGCAAGGAAGGCTAACACTACATAGCAAGGCAAAGCTTCATGCACTCATTATAAAAAGGAGGGGCATGATGATGAGCATTGTTGGATTCTGCATCCAGAGCTGAGGCCTAAGAAGTCTGAGGGCAAGAAGAAGAAGACTACTGCAGCTATTCAGAAAGATTTGGGGTCGGACTCGGGAGATGAAACAATCATTGCAGCCAGAGGTATAAAAGGTAAGAATTCTGAAGCATCTACTAGTAATTCTGCTCAATCTGTTATTGATGGAGAACATGAGAGAAAAAGGCATGAGATTTTCCATATTTGAGTTGTTTCCAAAAATCAAAAGATTGATACTTTGTTTGATAGTGGCTCACAAGTAAATCTAATTTATGAAGCAATTGTAAAGAAATTGGGATTAACAACTACACCTCATAAGAAACCATACCCATTAGGATGGTTGAATGATAAAGCACAACTACAAGTAACTAGACAGTGCAAACTCAAATTTTCTTTTGGGTCAGCATTTGTAGATGAGGTTGAGTTAGATGTAATTCCTTTGGATATATGTGGAATTTTTTTAGGAACTCCTTACTTATATCATAGAAAGGCTATTTTCTATAGAGCTGAGAACAAGTATCTACTTATTAAAGATGGAATCGAATACTTTGTAAGAGCTCATAAGCTCAAGAATAATTATACTCTCATAAACTCAGGACATATGAAAAGAATGATAAATTCATGCAAACAATTCTTACTAATGGTTGTAAAGGAAAGGAAAACTGGTAGAACCAATGTATTTGAGGGCTGTAATTCTGATCAGAAAGCTAATATAGAAAAGATTGTTTCTGAGTATGATGTCTTGTTTCAAGAACCTGAAGGTCTGCCACCCAAAAAGGGAATAGTACATGATATTATTTTGCAACGAGATGTTCCTTTGCCTAACATTGGGATGTACAGATTATTTGCTTTAGAGAATGCTGAAATCAAGAAGCAGGTGCAGGATTTGCTCGAGAAAGGGTTCATCAGGCCTAGCACATCACCATGTGGGTCACCAATCGTTTTGGTGAGAAAGAAAGATGGCTCATGGAGAATGTGCATTGATTACCAAGCACTGAATAAAATAACAATAAAAAATCGTTATCCACTTCCTCGCATAGATTATATTTTAGATCAATTGAAGGAAGTTGTTTATTTCACCAAACTGGATTTGCACAGTGGATACCATCAGGTCAGAGTTGCAGAGCAAGATGCATGGAAGACTACTTTCAAAACAAAGTAGGGATTGTATGAATGGTTGATTATGCCTTTTGGCTTGAGCAATGCCCCTGCTACTTTCATGAGATTAATGAATTATGTACTTAGACCTTTTCTTAATGATTTTGTTATTGTGTATCTAGATGACATTCTGGTTTTTAGTAAAATGTGGGAAGAACATTTAAAGCATGTTAAGCAGACATTAGATGTTTTGAAAAGAGAAAAACTTCATGTTAAACTCTCCAAATGTGAATTTGGCAAAACCTCTCTAAATTATTTGGGTCATATAGTAGGGGGAGGTGAATTGAAAATAGATCCCTCTAAAGTGGCAGTCATCGTAAACTGGCCTAAACCCAAGTCTGCTACAAAAGTGAGAAGATTCTTAGGAGCAGCACAGTATTGGAGGAAGTTCATTTCAAATTTTTCCTCAATTGCAGCTCCCTTACATGCTTTGACAGGATTGAACAAGGTGTTTCAGTGGGGAGGCAAACAGCAGAAAGCCTTCGAGACCTTGAAAGAAAAGATTAGTACAGAACCTATACTAGCACTGCGAGATCTACAAAGACCATTTGAGATCCAAACTGATGCCAGTGACTATGCCATGGGAGCAGTGTTGACACAGCACGGTAAACCCAT
>APFE031049273.1:0-16305 GCA_000404065.3 Pinus taeda | reverse complement strand
TCATGAAACACTGGATTTTCAAAGAGTTTTATACAACTCTTATTGTCACAGTGGATCGTTGTAAGCTCCATCCCCTGACTGAAGAGACCATCTAGGATGTTCGTCATCTAAATAGCCCCGCATGATGCTTCTCTAGTATCCATATACTCAGCCTCTACTGAGCTAAGTGCTACATATCTCTATTTCCTACTATACCAAGAAAATACCACTGACCCAACACTGAAGATTTCTCCCATTGTGCTCTTCCTATCTAAGGGACTCCCTACCCAATCCTGCATTTGTGAAGGATTGGAGCTTCACTCCATCAATATTCTTGTACCATAAACCAAAATCTTTTGTGCCTTTGAGGTATTTAAGAACATGTTTTTATGCTTCTCAGTGAAGCTTGGAAGGCTCCACCATGAATTGACTAAGCTGGTTCACTGCAAAACAAATTATTGGGCCTTGTGTTCACCAAGTACATCAAGGACCCCACCAACTATCTATAGATAGTTCCATCTACTGCCTCCCTTGTAGAAGCATCCTCTTTCCTCTAGTTAGTACCTAGAGGAGTATCCATGGGTTTGCAATCCTACATATGGAATATTTGAAGGATTTCAAAGGTGTACTTCCCCTGTTCAACACATATCTCTCCATCTCCCTGCCACACCTCCAAGCCAAGGAAGTAGTGCATCAAACCCATATCCTTCATCTCAAACTCTCTTGCAAGGTCCTCCTTGCAAGACTAGATTAACCTACCATCTCCTGTCAATATCAAATCATCCACATAGAGAACTAAGATGAGAAAACTGCCATCTACCATAAAGTAGTAGAGATTGGCATCTACTTCACTCTTAGTGAATCCAGTCCATTGAGATAAGAATCTATGTGAGTGCACCAAACATGAGGTGCCTTCTTCAGACCATAGAGGGCTCTCCTGAGTCTACACACATGTGTCTCTCTGCTAAAGGTCTTGAACCCCTTAGGTTGCTCAATGCAGATCTCTTCCACAACCACTCCATTGAGGAAGACAATCTTAACATCAATTTGGTGGATCCTCCACCCCAACTGTGCTGCCAATGCAAGTATGGTCCTAATAGATGAGTATCTTACCACAGGGGAAAATTTCTCCTCGTAATCAATCCCCTCCACCTGTGAGAAGCCTTTGGCCACACATGTGATCTTGTACTTCTCAACACTACCATCAACTACATGTTTCACCTTATACAAACACCTGGAACCAAAAATAAATCTACGCTCAAGTCTAGGCACAACCTCCCAAGCATCATTCTTAATGATGGAGTCATAATCCTCCACCATGGCATCTACCCACACCTATTAGGAAATTGCCTCTTCAAAAGAAGATGGCTCAAAATCAATCAACTCTGACATGAGTGTCATATATCTGGTGTGTCTATCTAATGATCTCCTTCGTTTGCGCAAGGATATAGGAGATCCAACTTGCTCCTGAGCTTCCTGCACCAATTTTTCAACCATCCTAGTCCTCTTCCTCCCTTCTATGGAAGTCTCTATGTGAGTGGGTGCCTCCACTCGGTCTGCTCTCTGATCCTCCACATGTGGCCACTCCACATCATCCTCCTGGAATGTCCTCTTGCCTTTGAGCAATTTTTTACTCTGTGGATCTGAATGAGGCTCCTCCTTTGGAAATAGAAGCTCCTCCTCTGGTGGTATGCTCAACTCTTGCTCTAGAGAACTCCTCATGGCTTTCTCCTCATCAAATCTCATAGCCCTCCTCATAGCAGTTATCGTGAGTGAGGGCATGTACACCCAGTAAATATGAGGTGTCTCAATATAGTCTACAAAGATCCCCCTCTTTGCACTGGGCTCCAAACTTTTCTTGCTATCTTTGGACAAATGACAATAGAATATGGATCCAAAAATGCAAAAGTGGGAGACATCTAACTTCCTTTTAGTGAAAGCATCTTCAAGTGTAATCATTCCAAGGATTTTGTGAGGGATCGTATTCTACAAGTAAACAACCATATTGCAAGCTTTTGCCCACAGTGATAGTAGCAATCTTTGGTCATGCAACATTGCTCTAACAACTCCTACAATACTTCTATTTTTCCTCTCTGCAACCCCATTTCGTTGTGGGTTATGGGGTGTAATCAAATCCTTTCTAATACGAGCCTCAGCACATAATTCTTTGAAGGCATTAGACACATGACCTCCTCCATTATCATTTCATAGGGATTTAATTTTCTTTCCAGTCTAATTTTCAACTAAGGCTTTGAATTAAACAAACTTTGAATAAACCTTATATTTCTTCTTCATGAAATAGATCCAACACTTGCGGGAAAAATCATCTATGAAGATCACATAATACCCGTGCTTTGCATTTGAGACTGTGGAAAATGGTCCACACACATCAGAGTGAACTCGCTCCAAGGTGGATTCAGCTTTGCTATCTCGGCCCTGGAAGGAGGATTGAAAATATTTTCCAAGAGTGCATCCCTTGCAAACATCATGTTGATCAAGGGTGCATTTTGGAAGTCTGGTGGTGATCTATTGCATTATTTCCAAAGCTCCATGGTGTAGGTGTCCCGTGCACCTATGCCAGAGCTCTCCAACATCTCGACCCTGAACATGTTCTTCCTTGCTACTCAATGTAGCACATGCACCCACCTCTAGCATGTAGATATTTTTAATCCAAACACCAATTTGTTTAACTTGTCTAGAGGCAACAGGCTTCAGATAAGCCTTCCCTATATTGAACACCATATCATATCCTTTGTCTTCTAGTACAACTACAAAAACTAGATTGTTCTTCAAACCAGACGCATATTACATTATATAGGTGAATATGGGAGCATGACTCCCTCTTAAAGTTGAAATTGCCAATCCTTTTGGTACTACACCTTCCATCATCTCCAAGCTCTATGTGTAATTGTAGGTCCTTCTCCTTTAAGTTTTTGAAGAACTCCTTATTTCTTGTCATATGAAATGAAGCACCAGAGTCTAAGTACCATACACTAGCTCATATAGTATTGTCCATGCATACAATGAGGGTGAAATCCAACTCAAATTGTGGTGTGAGAGCATCTCCTCCAACTCCTACTACAAGATTCTTATTAGATTTCTTGTGTGGACACTTGGTTGCATAGTGTCGATACTCATGGAAGTGAAAGCATTTAATTTTACTGAGGTATTTCTTCTTTCCATGGTTCTGGCTGAATTATGCCTTGCCTTAGGCCTTCTTGCCTTTGGATTTATTTCCTTTGTCTTCTAAAGCAAAATTTTCTTCTTCATCAGTTCAGGATGTGACTCCATCTCTAATGTTTCTTCAAATATTCTCGTGCACCAAGTTAGACCAAAGTCTCTCCCAATATGGGAGGCTTGTCTCTTCCATTAACTGTAACACCCTCCTCCCACATTTACCCAAGTTAACCAATCCTCTAGGGTAAACATGTGACAAGAGGCTACTATGATGTGATTCAAATCCTAATGTACAACTAAGGAAGTGGAATTGATGAAACCAAACCAATCTGACCTTCCACACATGCTACAGAACCTTTAGGAGCCAACCATCCCTTCCAGGTGACCAACCCTTGAGGAAAGCTGAGGCCTTCTAGTCACTCAACAACAAGGGCATGCCAACGACTGTGGACTTTTAATCTAGCGACCCGAGATTCTGTGCCACTTTTTCAGGGCCAAGACTTAGGCCACTGCCCATAAGTTCATGAAACCTTCATAAATGATAAATGACATTGAAACAAAGGTACTAATGCAAACACTTGATTAATAACTTGATTAGACCCCTACTATCCATGACAAGCATTTCGTTAAACATGTCACAAATATGCAATCTTCTGGTCATAACAACAAATCTGAACATAGGGGTTTCATACTTATCTGAGATTTGTAAAAAAACATTGTTGCCATATCACAATAGCTGCATTATCATATATTAGGTCATATATTCATTGCACATTCATTTGAAAATTAAAACATGATGAAATCCATACATCAAGTATATCATAAAACATACTCATAACCAACATATAACCAACGAAAATAACAAGGATATAACAACCATAAAATCCACATATAAGCCAATACATTTACACAAGAAGTACCAAGGAGAAGAAGTTATTATTAATGAATGCAAAAGCCAACTAGGCATGGGATTTCCACGAACCACCCGACCATAGATTGGATGAACCAAATCTTTCTTTCATCCAATCACCCCCGTGCCATATTCTAAGCATGAATGTGGGACTCAAAACCAAACCAAACTAGGTTTCCATAGGATTTACTGCAATTCACACAGGATCACTAGGCCCTAAACAAGCATGGATGCGACCAGATTTCTCCACCTACACCATGAAGAATTTGGGTGTCTCCTAGTCTCTAATATTTATCATATATCCTACCATACAACGGTCGAGGATTCATATGCCTAATCAAGACTCCACCCTCCAGGATTTACATATATCCTATCATTCACCAGTTAAGGATTCCTAGGCTTGATCAAGGGCACACACTTCTAGGCTTTACTGTATATCCCTCCATTCACCAGCCAAGGATTCCTAGGCCCACCAAGGCACACAAAATCTGGCTTTACTGCAACCCGAACCCAATTCAGGGATTCCTAGGCCATGTGTTCTTTCTTTCAGAGACCACCTCACTTAGTTTCGAAAACATTCGACAATCCAACTCAACCAAATACAAGGGAACCCATCACACCATGACTATATGCAAATGGAAAGGAAAGGTTGAAGAACACTATCACACTTAGCAAAATCCATGCCAATGAAAACAAGAGAACCAAACACACACATGCATGTACCGTGCATGCCAAATATAGCAAAGAAATCACACATGTAAATCAATACCTGTAAATAATCCCATTGTAGCGGTTTGATCCTGCTCTTCCTTGCTTGATCTTTGCTTCCTCTTTTCCTTCTTTTCTTTCCTTGATCCAAATTTGAAGTGCTCCAAGAAAAATATAAGTGTCCAATAAGTGTGTGAGAGAGAGAATTGAGAGAGAGCTTCAAAACTGAATTGGCAAAAGATTAAATTGACAAAAAGGTACCAACTGATCCTCAGAAGCCTTTTTATTAACGAGGCCTCTATTTTTCTTCAATTTTCCATTATTTTCCTTCATTTTCCTCCTCACATGCAACTTATGACCTCTCACCTTCCTTTTCACCTAATTTCCACTATTTTCATCAATAAATTGCTAAAAATGCCATTTTTCCGTTCTAAAGCCTTTGCAATTTCCTTAGCCATAATAAACCAAATGAACACCCACACTAGGATGTTTTGCCCAACATTCAACTTGGAATACATGTCCCATGACCTTGGTTATTATTTTTCCTTTATTAACTTTATTACATAAAAAAATCACCACGGCTGTTACAGAACCCTCTCCCTTGGGGGAACACCAACCTCGCTGTCCAATGACACTTATTGTTGTCACTCACTGAAAAATGTGTTTTCAGTTGTCCAAAGGGTGCAAAAGAGCATAAAATTTTTCAGCCATCTCCAAAACTACAAAATCACTCAAATCCAAATCAGAACCCCTCCATTGCATAATGCTCATAACGCGATTTCTAACAGTATATGGAACTCCTCAAATGGACCCTAGAATCAAAAGATATTGCTTGTTAAAGATGGGGGTTTTGTCACCTTTGAAGGAGTAAAAGAGCATATCGGAGGATTAGGCCGCATGGTATATCAGAGGTTTCAGTGATCAACAATCATTGATATCGCAAATCGTAGGTCTAGGAACATATCGCAAGTCGCAAATCAGTAGATCACACAACATGACAAGATAGAGTATATCGACGATCAATGATCACCAATATCGGAGATCAGAGGTCCAAGGCAATGATCAGGCATATTGGCGCATAGTAGATCAGTGATAAGGGGCTTCAATGTGGGGGTTGGTCTACGGTCATAAAGGTACAAGAAACAAAATGCAGAGTTGGACGCTGAGCGCTAAAGGACTATCGCAATCGAAGATTTCAAGCACGTCGCTTCTCCAATATAAAAGAACCTCAACTAGAAACCTCCGATAAAGGGGCTTTGATACAGGCGCTGACCCACAGTCACATAAAGAGCTAAAAGAAACAAGGGATAAGCATGGAGGGCAATCGGTGATCGACGGTTGTGTTGTGAATCAAAAAGGAATCATTGATTTCGAACCTCCGATAAAGGGGCTCTGATAAGTGGGCTAGCTCGCAATCACATAAAGGGCCGAGGAACCAAGGGATAAGCACTAAAGGGCTATCTAATCAGAGATTGCAAACAAGTTGTGAATCCAATATAAAAACCTCGATTGTAATCCGCTGATCAAGGAGCTCCAATATTTGGACAAGCACTCGTTCATAACCTCCGGTCATATGAGAAGAAAGGAAGAAAGGGGCTAAACCAAAGGGGCCAAAAGGAGATCAAAACTCGTTGTTCTCTAATGCCTCTTAGCATAAAATTCCTGATACAGCGATGCCCCGATACCATGGTACAAAGCTTTAAAGGCGGATGGGTCGGCAGCTGAGACTTTGAATAGAGGTATGGAGCAGTTGCAAATTGATATGGGCTAATCCTGTAGAAGCCACTGCAACAAGAAACCAAGGACTACATGGGCCGTAAAAATGAATTCGACTGCTTTGCTAGAAGTCTTCGGACAATAAATGGAGGCATGGGACTCAGGAAGACTTAATGCCTCAGCAAGGGGCTCCACTCAGATACACAACGAAGGACTGCTAGGACATTCTCCACTTCTAATAAGCAACCATAGTCGATCGTTATCAGCTCCAGAGAGTGGTGAACTCAGGCAGTTAAGATGAAAGCGACATGAACCAAGCGGGATACAAGGAGAGGCACATCAACACAGAGATGTAGCCTGATCAAGGGCCTTCACTGGAATCACAAAGAAATATTTTTGTACTTCATCATTTAGTTTCCTTGTTTCTATTTTCCTGTAATTTCTATATTTCCAAGAATGAAATCAAATCTGAATGAAATCATTGTGGGTAGTAGGGCTATCACACGCTGAGATGACTAGTTGATAAGACAACCTGCCCTTGGCTGGGATACTTTGTAACTATTGATTCAAAGCCCCCCTTTCTTTGTATAAATAAGTGGGAGAAACAATTAATAGAGGTTCTAGAATTCTACACCCGAAGTGGTCCAAATTCTTTGGTTCGATTTTGGTTCTAATTGTTTGTTCATGAGGGACTTGAGTTGTAGATTGTTGAATGTAAATGGACTGGTGAATGGGACTCATTTTGAAGATTAATGAAACTCTTTGGTGATTCCAATCATGGCAACGGGTAGTATGTTTTCCCCTCTATAAATATCATTTCATATATGTTTTTATTTCTCTAAAACAGTTTGATGAAGCCGCAGGTTTCACCTTGTTCATGATCGTATATTTGTTACTAAGTAGTGACAGTACCTGTGTTAGTAACATATTTACTTATGTACCTATAATGTGCATAGTACTTACACTTTTGGTGACAAATGTTCCCATCAGGTATATGGCATGAAACCTTGACTAGCACTCCACTCTTTCTGCGCTTTCATCTCCTCCCTTTTCCATATTTTCGCTGGAACATCGTGGCTTAGGATTTTGCATTGCAATCAGCCCTACACACGAATTCCATCCTCCCTTTCCTCCTCTTCACTTTATTGCAACCTCAATATTAAGTTTTCTGTTGTTGTGTGTCGGCCACCAGAACCAAACATTTCTCTTTGAGGTTGGCCTGATTTACCCCCTGAGCATTCAGATTCATGTAACCGGCTTGATTTTACCTTAATGAAGGCCTATTGAACCAAGCCCCTCTATTATATTTTTAACTACGTGAAAATTGGAGTGCTGTCGAAACCCCTCAATGATAATCTTCTAAATCACTCCTCTGCCTAAGATGTCATAGGTATTGGTCTACAATCAACCCAGAGGTTGTCTCTAGGAAGCTTTCTATGTCCCCTGAAGAACTTGTGCTACAAGTGCCAGAGAAAGTAACAACATCTTTCTAGTGTCGTTTCCAGGGAATGGATTAGAACATTCTTCCCTGGGTACGACAAAATTTTTACATTCCCCTTTTCAGGTGAGAAAGGGAATTATGGGTTGAAGATTTCTCACCTTGGCGACTCCGATGTTTCAATTTTATGGTAAACATCATGGCGGCACCATTGTACATATCTATATTTGATCGCCCTGGCTTTCAAGCAGCCTCCTACTCACTCTAATGCTAAAGCAGCAGAAAGTTTCCCCTGCCTTTGAACTTGAGCTCACTCACCATAAGGGGTTTCAAAATGGCCATTCCCTCATTCCTGGCCAAGCAATTTGCCCCACTAGATTTTTCTTCTATTGTTGGTTATCCCAATGATGTTCCTTCATTTCATGAATGGAATACCTATTTGCCTAGATTAAGTGGGAACACAGATAGAAGGCCTGACCAACACCTCACAGATTTTCATGAATGCATGGAGCAACAGGGTATTATTTTTGAAGATGCGCAAATGAAATTATTGATGTACTCTTTAGAAGTGGATTTTAGAGTTTGGTACAGAACAATACCTTGTGGCAGCATATCCTCCATAAAATGTTTTCATATAACATTCCATCATTATTGAAAAACATTATACCCACCGAATGCTCTGTTCAAAGATTGTTGCACACATTTTAATGTTGAAAACATCCCTAAGGGTAATGATCCTGCTAAAGATGTTTGTGAGACTCCATTCTAAGAAGACATCTACTCTCATCAGGAAGCATTTCCCAGTAGTCAAAAATCAAAGAAGGAAATATCATCAAGCTACAAATAAACCCTCAAATATCTTATTCAAGTGAATTTGATGATTCTCCTTCTTATGATGAGTATGACTTCTATGGGAAGTCGAGAAACGCTAAACTATAATAGTCCTAGTCATGGGAAGATGCACAGAAAGAAGAGGCTCCAGGCCACGATTCATATATGTTGTCTATTGTTGTGTGTCAGCCACCAGGACCAAACATTTCTCTTTGAGGTTGGCCCAATTTACCCCCTGAGCATTCAGATCCATGTAACTGGCTTGATTTTACCTTAATGAAGGCTGATTGAACCAAGCCCCTCTATTATCTTTTTAACTACGTGAAAATTGGAGTGCTGTCGAAACCCCTCAATGATAATCTTCCAAATCACTCCTCTATCTAAGATGTCATAGGCACTGGTCTACAATCAACCCAAAGGTTCTCTCTAGGAAGCTTTCTATGTTTCCTGAAGAACTTGTGCTACAGGTGCCAAAGAAAGGAACAACATCTTTCTAGTGTCGTTTCTGGGGAACGGATTAGAACATTTTTCCCTGGGTATGACAAAATTTTTACATTCCCCTTTTCAGGTGAGAAAGGGAACTATGGGATGAATATTTCTCACCTTAGCGACTTCGGTGTTTCAATTTTATGGTAAACATCATGGCGACACCATTGTACATATCTCTATTTGATCGCCCTGGTTTTCAAGCGGCCTCCTACACACTCTAATGCTAAAGCATCCGAAAGTTTCCCCTGCCTTTGAACTTGAGCTCACTGACCTAAAGGGGTTTCAAAATGGCCATTCCCTCATTCCTAGCCAAGCAATTTGCCCCACTAGATTTTTCTTCTATTGTTGGTTATCCCAATTATGTCCCTTCATTTCATGAATGGAATACCTATTTTCCTAGATTAAGTGGGAACACAGATAGAAGGCCTGACCAACACCTCACAAATTTTCATGAATGCATGGAGAAACAGGGTATTATTTTTGAAGATGCACAAATGAAATTGTTGATGTACTCTTTAGAAGTGGATTTTAGAGTTTGGTACAGAACAATACCTTGTGGCAACATATCCTCCATAAAATGTTTTCATATAACAGTCCATCATTATTGAAAAACATTATACCCACTGAATGCTCTGTTTGAAGATTGCTGCACACATTTTAATGTTGAAAACATCGCTGAGGGTAATGATCCTGCTAAAGATGTTTGTGAGACTCCATTCCAAGAAGACATCTACTCTCATCAAGAAGCATTTCCCAGTAGTCAAAAATAAAAGAAGGAAATATCATCAAGCTGCAAATAAACCCTCAGAGATCTTATTCAAGCGAATTTGATGATTCTCCTTCTTATGAGTATGACTTCGATGGGAATTCGAGCGACGCTGAACTACAACAGTCCTAGTCATGGGAAGATGCAAAGAAAGAAGAGGCTCCAACCCACGATTCCCAACCTTCGCCTGGAGAAAAAGTTCAAGAACCTCCTCCAACTTATGATTCGTATTATTCAGAGGAGGATGAGACGATCGTGGAGGTTCAAAGGGAGTTGTTTACCAACAAGTGGGGGGAAGGCTCCCAGTAGCAAATTTTTCAAGAAGAGCCCGAAGTTGAAGGACCAAGCATTGTCCGTGATTACTTATTGCCGAAAGGTCCCTTTCGAGAATACTCAGTAGGCCCTCCATTCTATGACTCTTACAGTTCAGAAACTGAAGATTCTATTGCATATTTCCAAGAGGGTTGTCCCATTGACAAATGGGTAGAAAATATCAACAATAAGATTTTCTTGAAAATCTAAGGCTGAGGAGCTAAACGATCTTTGCGGCTGACCTGACCAAGAAGATATCGGTCAGTAGAATTTTCATGGAAATAAGACAACTAAAAATTCTTCTTGTTGGTCCTATGACCCTGTAGCTGATTACATGAGCACGTTCTTTGGTCAACATCAAAGGTTGTTTTTGGAGTATGCATCAAGTTTTTTGTTTGAATATTTTTCATGGTGCATACTTAATTTAATTTTTAAATTTCAGCAACAAGGAGGCATTAGGTACAACACCCAAATGTTGGCCTGGCTCCATTGGAGGGTTGAACTCACTTAGGTGAATTGAGCCTTGTATGTAGGTAGGAGTTTTATATAAATAAGCTCACTAGCTGAGCATTTACTTTCCAGTTGGTAGAATTTATTTTTTTACATTTCAGTTTGATGAGGAAAGGAATCTTTGCAAATAAAGTTTCATGGAGATTTTCTGGTTATATAATTTCATTATATTTTGACTCCATGCCCAATGGTTAAGGCTACTGGTCTACAAGTTCTCAACACCTTTCCAGCAAGGCACTATCCCCAGTTGGAGCCAATGTTGTCACTCACTGCAAAATGTGTTTTCAGTTGCCAAAAGGGTGTGTTAGCGTTTGAGATTTCACCTAGGCTGAGATAGACAAACCTTAAAGCTACATCAAACCATTTCACCTCGTAGCTAGCTCTACGAGGTATGAGAAGGCTCTCTCGGGTCAAACTCGGTGAATTTGTCAATAGGATGAGTTGACCAATTAGGAACAAGGATTTTAGGCTAGTAAACTGATAAGGGGGGTTGATTTAAAGTTTTTGGTTTTTTTGGTGGCGATTGGAGGGAGTGCAATTTCAAGGTGTGGGGATTGAGCTCAGTTTTTGCAGGTGGGTCTTTGGGGCAAGGTAGGAGTTTATGCTGATGCCTTTAGCTGGAATAGATGATCAAGGAGGAAAGAAGAGAAGCTAAAAAGGGCAAACAATGAATTCAAATCCTCTCTAGACAGTGGAAAACATAAATATTAAACAAAATTGAAAGCTAAGCATGGCATGCATGAATTCAAACTTTATCACTTCTTTTGTTTAATTAGCAGCAAGAGATTAAGAGATGGAACACATAAACACACTTACAATGACAATTAGGAAACACACCATCAACATAATAATCCACAAGAATCCACAATGAAGTCTGCAAAACCCTGGCCTTCCTTTTCCTCAAATTGCAGAAATACAAGTAAAAAATACAATAGAGCTTCTCCCTCTAGATTCCAACCATGAAAATGAGAAAGAGAAGGCATAATATAGAAGGTTTAACTCCTTTCCCCACCTCTAGGGGTCGAGCTCAGCTTCCTAGTAGTTGTTGCAACTAATTCTAAATCAATCACTAGATAATAGGCCAACTCAACAACTTGCCTCTAAAACTTAGGAAACCTATCCATGCATTAAATATTTACTATTTACATCAAAGAAGCTTTTAGAAGTGGTAAAGAAGAGTAAAAGTATCTAATGCCATGAAATTTACACAAGAATCCATCATTTACATGCCCAAATAGTCAACCAAGGTGAAAACAGTGCTTCGCTAGCCGAACTGGTCAAAACTGGCAAATTTGCCTGAGTGGTCGCGCCCTTGATCTTGACTGGTCGCTCCCCTTTATCTCTGTTTGAGGGCCTTCCCAGTGTCCAAATCAGGTACAGGATAGCTTGTTAGAAAGGACTGGAAGTCTACTTTCCAACCCAACTTGAATTTATGAATTTGGAGTTGATTTGACCCCTCAAAAATCAAATCTCCCAAGACTACTTTCTGCAACTCAAAAAAGGGGCTGAAAGTCAAAATTTGCCTGTATTTTGAGCTTTTGGGTGCCCAAATCTTCACAAAATTTGAAACCCTTCCATAGGCAAGTGTATCTTTACATGAAAAATCCAAAAATGTAGAGTTTTCCCCGTTCTGAGCTGCCCTCATGACTGGTCGCGTATGGGGTGAGACCACTCGAATGGCCAAAACCTGTAAAATTCCCAAAAATGCCAAAAATACCTCAAAATTCTCAAAATCTCTTGGGTTTGCTGCTAGGAGGAAGATAATGAGTACCATGGTGAGTGAGGGAAGTCTCGGCCAAGATACGGAGCGGGTTGGTCTTCTTCCTCCCTTTGGGAGCCTCGGTCAACCTTCTTTGGAACATTTTCATCTTTGCCTTGCAAACATGCATCCTTGCCCAATAATGGTTTTTCATGTTCCTTAGCAACTTGTTGCTTCGATTGGCCTTAGCCAACATCCCCTCTAAGTGTGTGTTCACTTAGATAAGCATGGATTCCCTCTCCTTGGGCAGTAAATCACCGGGCCTCCTACGGTTGATGACTCGATCACTTTGAATCCTCCGTAGCTCATCCAACTCTTTCTCATCCTCAAGCTGTTTGTTTCGCTGCTCCAAATATTTGATTATCCATTTTGCCATCAATAATTGTGTCTGCAGCGAATGAATCTCGGTGCTTTGCTCTCGGATGATATCCTTGAGTTCAGTGCTAGGAGAACCGGCGTCAATATCAATAACCGGATCACCTGACACTATCTCCTCAATCATGGGCTGCTTGCCCCTCTCTGCCACCTGTGCTGCTGTTGGCAACGAGGCCCCTTCCACCTGATGTGGAGATAACACTCGCTGATCTGATGATGATGACGAGACCCCTTCCACCTACTGTGGAGAAAATACTCATCGAGCTACTGCAAACAAGGTTCTATGACCTCTCTGATATGTACACTGTAGTGGGGAAACAACATGTGTCAGCACAATAATCTTTGCCTGGCCTGATGGACCTCCCTCCTCATGAATGGGTTCTAGCTCTAGCTGTGACTGTGATGGCGCTGTAAAGTCCTCATGAGAAATGAAGTCTGCCCATGAAATGCCCTGCTGCCTCAACTGATAAGAAACAACAAGCTGAATGAGACCATGATGGCACAAACTCCTATGCTGCTGGGCTGGGGACTGCCTCTGAAACATGGATGACATCCTCTGAATGTCCTAGAAGAAGAAAACCGGGATGTTCATCATCCTCACTCTGGTAAAGTGCATCAACATGCGAATGTGACAAGAGAAGACTTGTGAAAATGTTCCCTCGCATGTAAAGTACTGCATAATAAGCCGCATGATCGAAGCATACTCCACCCGGAGGAATCTGAAAGGAAAGACCCCTGACAAGTGACTCACAAATGAGGGCCTGACATATGGCTCAAAAAAGACAAAATCCAGCAATTTGCGCTTGCGCCACACCTCTCCCACATTCGGTATCCTGGTAGCCTCTGAAATCATCTCCGGAGATAGTATAAAATTCACCCCTGCAAGAGTGACCTGCCCATCATGAAGGTGCAAAACAAATAAACGGGCCAACTCCCTATGATGCTGAATCTGGGAAAGCCTCTCACAGAACTGAAAACATGACATGTAACGAAAACCATTCATTGCCAAAGGACAAGCCTGCAATTCTCCCAAAGAGGTAGGTTCCTGTCTCCTATGATGGCCACCTTTGCCCCCCTTACGAGGCCTTTGTTGTACCTCCACCTCTGTAGATGATGAATGGTCATCACCTTGCTCATAAGTCTCGGTGTCTGATATGGTTTTGGAGCAAGATGAACAAGCTGAAAGATAAATACAACTGCTGCGTCTGCCTGCAAAATGCTGAGAAGTATGCTGTTTTCAAGAGGAAAAAATCATAAGGGAAATGTTAGGGGAGGGATTTTTAATAAGGAATGGGAAAATATAAAAATATGGATTTTTAGGGATAATTCACAAAATGTTAAACATATCATCTCATCTTTCAGGAAATCATTTGCAACGAAATACTTTATTAGGATTTTATCATAAGGGAAGACATGTATGATAGTGACTAAGGGAAAGGACATACATCTCAACAGGGGTATGGGACAGCATGTACATCATGAAGCTAACTCTGTTATTTGAAAGGGATTCATGTACATTTGGTCATAGGGGAAGGAGGGCTTTATTTACATTTTTGTCAAAAGGAGATTAACAACTTCAAAAGGAAAAGAGGAAAAAGGGAAAACAGGGTTTGGTTTTGGGAGACACAGCAACATTACTTTGTAGACCATAACCATAGCAATATGTCCATTTTCTAAATATATACAGCTACATTTTTTAATTTTTCTTTTTTTTTTTATGAATGTCATAATAGCAACCTGCCTCTTTTTTTATACACAGCAATATCTCTCTTTTCATATTTTGTCATTTTGGCATAATATTGCTATTTGTCTTTTCACATAATATTTTTATATATATTTTTTTTATTCTTTTGTTTTGTTTCCTTGTTGTTGGTCCATTTAGTTTGTTTGCTGTGGGAGGGTATTAGGGTTTGGGTGGAATATGAGTGGCATTAGGGTTTTATAAAGGGATTTGGGGAGGAATAGGTTTTTTTTTTAGGAATTTTGGGATGGGAAACTTAGCATTTCTTGCAAATGAAATAAGTGAAATAAGAGATAAACATGTATCAACATTTGTGAATTTAATTTAAAAGGAAACAAGGATGGGATAAGAGGGAGTTAAAACCTTGAGAAAACACACAAGCCCTAGCATAATTGCCTACATTAACAACAACCAAATTCACCAATTCTCTTGCAAATCTTAAAGGATAAAACCATTAGACACATCACCATTCAATAATCCCTTGGCATCATTGATGAATTTAGAGCCTACCTGGTCGATTTGGCACTTGGGAGGGCGATTTAATTGATTTAGCGGTTTTCTGGCAAACCCAGGCTGAGTGGTCGTGCCCTAGGTTCGAGTGGTCGCGCCCCCTTTGAGTGGTTGCACCCCTTCTGAAAACGCATTGTGGGAGTGGCTTTGAGTGGTCGTGCCCTGCCCAACTGGTCGCGCCCCAGTTTCGAGTGGTCGCGCCCCCTTGGAAATGACCAAAATGCTGCAAATCGCCTTCCTTTGCTCTCTCTTGTGTTTTGCAAGTTTGCAAATGCATAATGAGGCCATGAAGAGGGAAATTTAGTCTTTATAGGTCCACATTAGAAAAAATTAAATCATCAAACCCACTTTCTAATGTTGTATGTTTTGACATTCATTTTAACACTGTTTTTTTAAGTTTCACTTTGCCTGAAATTGATCTTTTGAGCACTTTAACTTGGTTCTTTTTGTAGGTTGACTATCTGATGGACTCTGGCGAGGAAACCAGGGTTATTGCCGGCATTCTGAAGATTTTTGAAAATTTTCCATATTTTTGCAAATTTCACATGACCTTAGGTTTAAAAACAGAGTTTTTAAATCCAAGGTATAAATGAGTTGTAGCTGATGAAAGATATCAATGGAACATATTTACATACCTCCTTCTGGCTTGCTGGGGACTGTTAGACCTTTGACTCATGACCTTGCAGTGATTTTGACCGAAAGCCTAGACCTATACTTGGGATTTCAAGACAAAAATAAAACAAGTGTGACACAAGCTTATTCAAATGATATGACCTGATTCTAGCAAAGCCAAGAAGGGAACAAAGACCAACTCCTCCATCAGTGTTATGGCATGCCTAATGGGATGCAAAACTGATGCTGATGAGACACCTACCTATGCATATGCAAAGAGCTGTTGATCACAGATGGAGGGCTCAAGACCGACACTAACATTGGCTCCAATGGGGATGGTAGCTCCTTGGAGGTGCCAAGAACCTTAGACCTTTGGGATAGCAGACTAGTGTTTTATTCATTGGGCAAATGGAGTCAACTTGTACACACATGACCAAACTTGAAATGACTGTATTGGACTTGGACTGAAAAA
>APFE031049268.1:65149-86739 GCA_000404065.3 Pinus taeda | reverse complement strand
CTATATTAAAATTGTATTAATGTTATTTAAATATTATTGATATTATATATATGTCTTAATATGATATTAATGTTGTAATAAATTATTAAGAGTTAATTATGTATAAAGTAACTATTGCATAACAAAAAAACTAAATATTAATAAATTATATTATATATATAGATTACTAACAATGTATCTATTGTTATTAAGGTAACATCATCAATATTATTGACTTTATAATATTTTATTAATTTATATGTTATTTTTCACCTTATTTATTAAAAAATAATATTAAAAAGTAAATATAAATCTTGATATTAAGTAAATTCAATATTATAAATATACTAATATAGAGCTAACCTCGCATTAAAAAATATTTTTAAAATTATAATACTAATTTATAAATTAATGTATTAATTACTTTGGCGACACTAGTAGGGGAAGTGTAACGTCCTCGGTGTGCGGTGCGGTTGGGCGCCGAGCGACCGGGCGCGCGTACACGACGGGCGACGGTCGTGCACGACTGAACGACGGTTGAACGACCGGTTATGCGACGAGCTGTGGTAGATATGCGACGAACTTATGCGACGTTATGATGAGCGACTAAGTGTTAGGCGATAGAGTTTATACCCATGTTTGGAGGTTTGCGATTAGGGTTGGCTGACCTACGTTGGGAGGTAAGGCCGACTTGGTAGAACGCCAATATGGCGCGATGGAGGGGTGTGTGGGTGGTTGGTTGGGCAGTACCACCCACTGCTATGATGCGTATATACACTTGAGCGTTGGAGCACTTGGAGAACACATTCGCACTTGACCATTCATTCTACGCTCTTGGAAGAGGAGACGTGTGCGCAGATTTGAGGAGAGGATAAGCGCATAGCTCATGCGCTATCCTTGGTGAGTCACACATGCAAACGCTCTTGGTGGGAGGTGAACGCGGTGGGAAAGACGTGCCCAAGGTGATCGAGTGGAGTTGTTGTTGTGTGACGACTTGGCGTGGGCATCTTGATGACTCGTGTGGGTGCCCACCCATCGCGCAAGTGTGGACGGAGACTTGTTTGAGTGTTGGTTTGTGGAAAGAGGTGTGCCTTGGTGGGAGGCGCCCATGTGTGGCGACTTTGAGGTGCGGAGTTGGGAAAATGACACGACAGTGCGACAAGGTGAACGAAGGTTTGGTTAGTCGCGTGGCGATCGTGCGGAGGTGCCGACGAGCTGGGCAACCGATTTTGCCGAAGTTGTATATTTGGCTAAGTGTAAATTTGGAGTTTCCCAAGATTTAACTTGTGCATTGTAAAAACGAAAGATTGTATAATATATTGTTGGGCAAACTCATATTGCAGGGAGTTTCCCCTCCCTTTATACTGTTGCATTTCTCTTATAGAATGCTGTTAATAATGAATGTGTATGGGTGTTCATTGGTATAAAGGATAACATAATAATACTTGGTTGAGAATCACAAACTAAGTAGGAGAAAGTTAATTTAGGCATAGTCCATGTGCACGAGTATTGTTAAAAAGAAAGTGTTTGGTGGTGCCGCACCTCGCCGGCACGGTTGAAAGACGACCGTAGGCTTGGGGCGTGACAGTTTGTATCGGAGCTAATGTAGCTTGCGGATGAAATTTGATACACAACTTAAGAGTTGGTTTGAGCAGGTTGCTCATGACAGCGGAAACAGGTACTTGCGGGTGAAGGAAGCTAGTTTCACATACAAGTGGAACAAGGGCCAGTTCATGGTTGCAGGGAACTTGGTGAAGCTGGTAAAGGTTGGAACCGGGTGTCATAGAGTTGGGCAAGCGGTACTACGTGTTGGTCATACGATTTGGGCACTTGTCAGGTGGGCAAGTGGGACTGCGTGTGGGCAGGTGTACACGGTTTGGGCGTCTCTCGAACAAACGAAGTATGAACAGGGGAAGATGAACTACAAGGCATTGCAGGTTTGGAAGAATGTGAAGGGAAGCCCTTGATTATCTTATACAGGTTGAAGCGATTGAAAGAGGAGAATCCCCGGATTCAAGAGAAGCTTGTAGTCTTGGAAAATAATGTTGAAGATGAGCTTCTTCAACTTGGATGGACAATGGAGCAAGATGAAGTTGCAGTTCTGCAAACAAGAAAGAGGAAACCGTGATAGTTGATGATGTTGCAGACATGATCATGATGGAGGATGAGCTTGATATTGATCAAGTTGGACCAGGATCGTGCAGTTTGTAGACATATATGGATGAGGGTACTCTCATGGAGGAACCTCATAATGATGATGTAAGTACTATTGATACATGTGTTTCATTTGAGCATTTGGTATATGGACCACATGCAGGGAAGGGCAAAGCCAGTTTGCCTATCCTGGGGAGCATCTCACCATGGATGTTTATGATGAGAGCTTTTATGGAGAAGCAAGGGTTGTTGATTGTTGCAGGACTTGTTGGGGTTGTTTGTGACCTTATGGCAGAAGGTACAAAGGCCCGTGACAAGGGTGGAACTTGATAATCATTGTGGAATAATGGGTCATGCTTTAGCCACATGGCTAAGTGCCCGACATGACTCATGGAAAAATTCGAGGGCACACTCTTGGGTGGACTTCTCATGGCCGAGACCAAGAGAAAGTCCTGGTGGGACACTTGGTGGAGGAGCTATTATGGAGAGATTCACGTGATGATGATATGGTTGGGTGACCGAGTTCACTAGACCAAAGATTGCAGACTTGGATGGGGATGACCGATTGTTGTGATGGGTCTACTTGGTTGGATTACATGGAAACTTAGTCATGGACATCAAGTTGGATACATGGAGCATGGCAGTCTTATGTAGGGACATTATGTTGGAGAACTTATAGAGATGTCACTTATGGGCATCCAATGAGGAGTGCCAAAGCAGGGATGTTGTGCAGGTGGATTTACTAGTGTGACATGGAGACTTACACTTATGAGCCGATGGAGAGGTTGTGCACTCTTGTACAACAAGGCCATGGACTTGGATGAAGTTGTGAGCAGAGTATGAGGCATTCTTACTACATGGAGAGCTGAGGAATCTTGCAGAGACCTTTGGGCTGAGACTTGTATGCTTGCTGAGATGTTGGTTGGGGATGGATTATGGAGCTCATGATGACATGAGATTGTTGTGACTTTTGAGGACTTCATATATGGTGGACTTGGAGGATTTGATGCATTGAGGAGCTGAGGTCAGAGACTTTGATCTAGGATGGGGTGCATACTTTCAAGTACATGCATGGGACATGGCTTGGAAGAGTGACTTGATGTAGAGGATCGATGTGAGACACTTTGGAGTGATGGAGTTACGATGATGATGATGCCTTGGTGGCTACACTTGGGCATGGGTTGAGCTAAGACTCAACTACTTTTGACACATGGGATCTGATTGATCTATGATCATGGGCAACACATGGATACATGATGTAGGTGTATACTTGTTTCTATGGCAGACTTCAGGGATGACACATTGCAGATGTGATGGAGGTTGCTTCATGGACTTAGATGTGGCACACCGAGAGTTGGAGATTGATGAGATGGTCTCTTCATGTTAAGGAGGCACACATATGGATGATCTTGGGATAGATGTGGCTGATTTCATGTAGCACATTGACACCAAACATCATGGGTGACATTTTGCAAATGAGATGAGGACTACTTCATGGACCTGAGCATGGTTTACTTATATGGATGGATTCATGATCAAGTTCAGGATGTGACAGGGATGCTTTGAGAAACGACTGATGGTGGCATGAGGATGTGCATTCTCATGGTTTGAGCGTGGTAGTTGGACTGATCACTCGACTAGTTTAGACATGAGGGTCAACAATGTATAGAGATGTGTTAGCATTGTGTTTGAGTATCATGGCAGAGTTCACATGAGGACGACACATGATGAGGTCGACACGATATGTTGCAGTGGGCATGTAGCTTGAGATGGAGGTGCCAGCCTTCCATGATGGAGCAACATGTGGGGATTGTGACATGGTGGTTGATGATCATGGATTGAGATGACTTCCGATATATGAGATACCGATGGGTATACCTTGGTATGGTTATCTTGGTGACAGATAGTTGCTGACATGAGAAATGGTGGAGACGGTGGTTCTACATATGTTGCAGAGATGGTTGCAGTATGTAGAGTAGTTGACATCATCGATGATGTTGGTGGATGGTTACCGGGATGGTATGTTGCCGAGGACGACAACGATTTCAGGTGGAGGAGGATGTAACGTCCTCGGGTGTGCAGTGCAGTTGTGCGCCGAGCGACTGAGCGTGCGCACACGATGGGCTGTCGTGCACGATCGAACGATGGTTGAGCGAGCGGTTATGCGACGAGCTGCGGTAGATATGTGACGAACTTATGCGACGTTATGATGAGCGACTAAGTGTTATATGATGGAGTTTATACCCACGTTTGGAGGTTTGCGATGGGGGTTGGCCGACCTACGTTGGGAGGTAAGGCCGACTTGGTAGAACGCCCAAACGGTGTGATGGAGGGGTGTGTGGGCGGTCGGTTGGGCAGCCCCACCCACTGTTATGATGGGCATATACACTTGAGCGTTGGAGCACTTGGAGAACACATTCGCAATTGATCATTCATTCTACACTCTTGGAAGAGGAGACTTGTGCGGAGATTTGAGGAGAGGATGAGCGCATAGATCATGCGCTCTCCATGGTGAGTCGCACTTGGAAATGCTCTTGGTCGGAGGTGAACGCGGTGGGCAAGACATGCCCAAGGTGATCGTGCAGAGTTGTTGTTGTGCGATGACTTGGCGTGGACATCTTGGTGACTCGGGTGGGCGCCCGCCTATCGCACAAGTGTGCATAAAGACTTGTTGGAGTGTTGGTTTATGGACGAAGGTGTGCCTTGGTGGGAGGCGCCCGTGTGTGGCGACTTTGAGGTGCGCTCGAGTTGGGCAAATGACACGACAGTGCAACGGGGTGAACAAAGGTTTGGTTAGTCGTGTGGCGACTGTGCGGATGTGCCGACAAGCTGGGCAACCGAGTTTGCCGAAGTTGTATATTTGGCTAAGTGCAAATTTGGGGTTTCCCAAGATTTAACTTGTGCATTGTAAAAACGAAAGATTGTATAATATATTGTTGGGCAGACTCATATTGCAGGGAGTTGCCCCTCCCTTTATACTATTGCATTTCTCTTATATAATGCTGTTGATAATGAATGTATATGGGTGTTCATTGGTATAAAGGATAACATAATAATACTTGGTTGATAATCACAAACTAAGTAGGAGAAAATGAATTTAGGCGTAGTCCATGTGCACAAGTATTGTTAAAAAGAAAGTGTTCGGTGGTGTCGCACCTCGCCGACACGGTTGAAAGACCACCGTAAGCTTGGGGGCATTATAGGAAGGCTCGATTGGTAAAATTAGTTTAATAATAATTGTGAGACCCTATCATATAATCAACGGCCTTCTTGATAAGCCCATAAACCCAATATACACATTATTGATAAACCCATTATTAAACCAAATATTGGGTTGATAAACACCTTATTATCCCGACCACGTACGGTATAAGTCATTCGAAAATGCGTTGACTGTTCAATTAACTTTGCATTGAACAAAAGTCAAATAACAAATTGTAATGTTAACTTTATAAAAAAATTGAATTATTTTTTAATTTATTTTATTTTAATTTAATTTTGTTTGTGATTGGTTGAGTGTGCTTGAGTCTTATTTTGTCATGATGAATTCACTCAAACTTAGTACACCCACAAGGGATTCAACTCTTATATTGTCATGATGAATTTGCCATCACTCAAGACATCCGAAAGGGACTCAAATCGAATTGATTTATGTAAATACATATCATTATGGAGTTGTCTATAATGTGATTTTTTGGAGATTCCGATGACGGAATCTGGCGGAAGAAATTGAGGTTAAATCTTGATTTGTTTGAGTTAAAATTGTTTTTTAACTGTATATTTGGATTCAGTACCCTGAAAAGCCCGTGGCATGCTTTGACTTTGCAGAAACTAGCTATCAAACTTGCTATTCCAGTAAATTGCGGTGGGATTTTGACGAAAAAACTTCCAAAAAATCACATTATAGACAACTGCTATCGTTATTCTGCTCTTATGAAAGGTTACCTCACACGTCAAATGTAGGGAATTACTTGCGTATTTTCCAAGCTCTGTGTTTGCTGACATTCGTGTTCGTGTTCAGTATGCCAGTGTGATCGTGGAAGACTTCTTTCTCGGTTCTGTTGTAACTACTACACTATAACAATGAAAGTTTCGGGCACCTTCTGTTTATTGACCGACAATAATTAATTGACATGACATGTATTGCGAAATTAGTGTACGTAGATTTGTGTTAAATATGAGTGTACGTAGATTTCTGGTAAATCTCTGTTATAGATATGTTTTTTCTTTGTAGCTTCATAGCAATTTACACAAGGATTTCTAAAATCATTTATATGGAAAATTGACTAGTCATTTGATGCATAAAAGTTTCATAAGTTTATGTGCAACAAATAGGAACGTGCAAAAGATCTTGTGAATAAGTTTTTTATAAAAGGTGTCATAGTTGTAAAATCGTACATAAATGCTGACTTTATTCCTTACAATTAAATTTTATGACGGTGATAATCCTGAGTTTAAAGTCGGTTATCCATGAAAGTAAAATCTTATGTAGTAGTCTATAACGCGACTTTTTGAAAGTCTTTCCGGCGGATTTTTCCGGTCAAAATCCGGCAGCAATTCATTGGAATCCCATGTTTGATAGCTAGTTTTCTGCACAATCAATGGCTCCCAGGGGTTTTTCACAGCACTGAATCCAAATATGCAGTTAAAAAACCATTTTAACTGCTAAAAATCAAGATTTAACCTCATTTCTTCCGCCGGATTCCGTCACCGGAATCTCCAAAAAGTCGCATTATAGACAACTCCAAATCTTATAATTTCTGATTCCGCAGTCATACTCTTTAACAAGGACACGACCAATCATACTTTTTAACAAGGACACGACCAAACACATACATGGAAGGATTTTTTTTGTAGTGTACATAGTTTTTAATTTTATTATTATTATTTTTAATTTCTAATATTAAAATATAAGTCAAATCTCATTAGAATTTTTAAAATATAAACCAAATTATCTGACATTTTTAATGTTTTAAATAATTTCAGTATCTTACATTTAACTATATATGATAATTGTACAACACAAAGTGAGCTTGACAACATATGACACATCCTACTCCATGAAAGCCATGGATTTGTGATTGAAGTATAAAACATTTGTATTAGCCAATAGAACTGAAGACATAAAAGAAACAACAAATATCCAAGCTATGTAAACCATCTGATGACGCTGCTTAAAATGGCTCGATTTTTCAAATTCTCATTTTTCTCACAATTATAATAATTCCTAAACATCTTTGTACATAGGTCATATTGGGAGAAAATATTATATATACATGCGATATTAGTGGAAGACTAAATATGCCCCCAACATTTGTAGAAATTAGGTTGAGAAATATCACTTTGTATATATTTCAAAATACTATGGAAAGCTTAACGAAGAACACATGTCATTGTAATAGTTATTTATCATTTTGGTTAAAATGATGGATTTAGTAAAGTTGTCAAATTGTATACCATACATAAATATATATGGGTTTTAGATGGGAAAAATATTTATCGGTTTTAGATGGGCATAATGTGGGACAAATTTGATATAAATTTTATTTGCATCCATCACCATAGGCATGTAATTATATACTAACCATGATCATTAATCGGGAAATAAGCCCTATAAATGCTATATTATAAAAGTTTGGTATAAAGGGAACCAGGATTTTATTTTGTTTGAAATATATATATTTCAACAGTTTTTTCATTAATATTAAATGAGAAATTTTTCAACTCAATAATGTATTTGGTCAGATTCACAAATTTGTTATTTTTTTGAGTTGATTTCTCATTCACTCTCACTAATCTCAGAGAGGACATTTTTCAAAAGTCAAATAAATACTTCAAAGTAAAAATTGAATACTAAATATTTATTTAATTAATTTTGAATAATTAAATATTTTATTTTAATTTTAAATAATTTTTTTAAGAAACACAAAAAATATCTTAACTACTTTTTACTAATTATTTGTTTAAATAGGTTAAAATCATAAATAGATATTGTAAATTCATGAATGAATAAATCATTTATAATACTAAATTATTTATTATTATTTAAGTTTATTTTTTATAAGTAATAATTGATATACAATTTAGTGTTTAATTTTTATTATTCAAATGGTTTTGGAAATAAAATACAAGATGTTGGGACATAATGTTAGCATAAAGTTTATACTAGTGGAAGTGAAATGAAAGGAGGTGGTGATAGATATCATCGTTATAAATATATTAAATTTGGCAAAGTAGTAGAAATTATTGTGCTTGTTCTTGTCATATAGTTCAATGGACAAGGGGATCAATGTTTACTAGATGAATTTGATGTTGAAAATTATTTACCTATTGAATTGAGGCTTCTGTGATCCATATCAAGTTTATGAGAAAAATATTTCGGCGTAAATCACATGAAAAAACATTTGTTGATGCGTTTCGAACCAACCAGTGTGGTTGATCGTCACGACAAGTTGAAGAGTCAGATCATCGCTACATACTAAATAGGGAGAGTAGAACTTCCAATGGCTAGGTTTGACAAAGGAAACGATCATAATCAGCGAGACTCGACAAACAATTATAATAGACTGAGAAAAATAGATTTGACCATTCAAATTGTTTAAATTAAATTAAAATGTTAAAACTAATATTATAATATATATCATGTGTTTAAGTAAAAGGTTAATTAGCCTATATTTAAGAAGTAATTACCAAATAATAACTACTAGTAATAGAATGGAATTAATATAAATAAGTAATATTATAATAATATTTGTTATAATAATATTATAATAATATTAGGGAATTAATATATGGTAGATAATATTATAATAATAATTATGATATTTTAGTGGAGTTATAATAATATTACCTTCCATCTATTATGATTTTTTTTAGGTTTCTCATTTTCGTTCCCTTTTACCAAATAATAGCAAAACAATGAAGAAAATTAAAATATATACCTAACCACGCGCATGGCTTCTTCTATTGACTAATCAATAAATTTTTAGAGGTGTCGTATTGATGGAATATATATAATATAAATGATCTATATCACATTCATGCTCCTATTGTGGTTCCTCTAACACTTCCTCCATAACCTTCTTTCAACTTCCAAGAAAAATTCTCTCAACCATTGGTTAGATTTCTATCCCCTTATCCATATATTCAACTTGTTCATTAGTGCTTTAGTCCTTCCCTTCTCTTCATTGACTCCACTCACCACTCCATATTCCTAAAATAATCTCCCATACCTTGTCCTTCCACCACTTTTCAAATATTACACCTCAATTCTTATAATTCTCTTCTTTCCCTTGATCTTATGCATCCTCCATAGTACCATTTGAATTTAACTATTCATTCTTTTGGATTCACCATAGACTACTACCAAGCACAAGTTCTTATGCTACCATGATTGGTGCATTAAAAAGAATATAGTCTCGTTTCACCAAAACCATCTTTGCGTAGGTTACAATTTATTTTACCATCCTTCCAAAAGCTCCCTCCTTGAAATCCTCCTCTACTTGTGAAAAATAATGGCTAATTTTAGTTGCAAATTCAGTCATGTATCCTTCTATTATGATTTTAACATGAAATTCAACAACCCTTGCAAATTCCATATTGACTATATACAATACAATTAGGTTATAAACATTTCACTAAATCCCTCTCCTCACTTTTTAGGATAGTCAAGGATGCTTCCTTACTCTACTCATGTAGCCAAAAAACACGACTAGTGATTATACTGAGCTGACATCATAGTTGTCATGGTAATCATGAAATAATGCACATCGAGAACCTTGGCATATTGACTCAAAAATAGGTTTCTTTTCTAAACTAATGATGCTCCACATAGCACTAGGTTAACACAAAAACAATACTTCTAAAACCATTCCAACTAAATGATAATATCCCATGATGAAACCATTTTTTTTATCAATTTGAGGCCTAGATACAAATCAATGTCCAATATTAGGTTACATGCTATCTAGGTGCTAGCATTTTCAATCCTCTTGATGGGAGATGTTTCACTTGCATTATACACAACCATTAATGGTTGTCTATGGATTTAATTAATATAGCTAACATGATCAATTTCCATCCTAAAACACATCCTTAGCGAAAAATCAATATTATAGACCATTGATCACCATAACAAAAACACCACATAAAGATTTAATTGATAACCATGATCTCGAATAATAGCATTCTAACCCATAGGTGAAATAAGTTATCCAAGCAAAGAATAGTAATTTTATAGAATAGATAAACAAAAAAATAAATATATCATAACCATAAACTATATTTTGAAATGAGAGCCTTATTACATTGATTTGAATTATAATCTAATACATACATCATGACCTAGTCTTCATCAATGTGTAATGTGGAATAACATTATAGAATAGTTTTTAAATCCAACACATTCAATTATTTAATATTTAAACTTTATTTAACCACTATCTAGACAATATTTATCTAATTATTTAATATAATAAAACCATATACACACATTCACTTGAAGATGGAAAGGTTAATTCAAAACCACGTATTTGTTGGAGCACTTCAAGCTTCCTTGGTAATGAACTAGGTGATATTTGTCTCACATTTCGCTCAGTAGACTCAATTTTCCACCACTCTCTTAACATATATTTTAATTACGCCGTAAGGCGTTCCCCTCTGAAAAGAAATCCCTCCCATGCGACCTATTTATTTGTGTGCCTTTGATCTAACTCTTAGAGGATAGAGATAGTCTTGACCATCAGATTAAAAATGATATTAGTCAGTTACAAAACTTATTAGTTAGTTACAATTCTCTATGAGACTATTCGTCATCCTCTCCTCGTGTACAAGAGTATTTGTGAGAGGTCCTTAAAGGTCTATGTTGTGTAGTCATGAGTGCTTGGCCAGAATGTATCAATTTTTGGCTTGTAGTCATGCCGATGATCGAAAATGCATCTGTGGTGGATCCAGGCCTTGTTTCAAGGCTTGCAAGGTAGATTCATTAATGGTCTCAGCCAAGAAGCTTTCCTCAATCTGGACTTTGATAATTGTTGCAGAGATGGGCATGGGGATCATCCTGATGAGCATTTAGGTATGCGTCTTTGTCATTCAGGTTTGGTTAAATCACAAGGACAACCCATCTAAAGCCATGATAGCCACCTACAATAGTAAGTTACTAAGTACACATTTTTCAACATCCAAGTTTTCGAGAATCAAAAGCGAGATCAAGATTCACCATGTGTAGGTCATTTGTGAAGATCTCAAATGAGCCACAAAAGGTTCTAGAAAGACACCAAGGTAGGTTGCAGAACCTACTCTTACTTTTTCAAAGGGATGCTCTCTGACGACCATGTCGTACGGCCTCACAATATTGCAGTACCTAAAAAATCTAATATTTTCAATAAACTTTTAAGTTTGATCACATCGTCATGGGCTTAGAATTGTAGTTTGATATTTCCCTTTATTATCATTTTGCAGGAATGGGCGACCATCTCTAACATTTTACATCTTTTGTAGGATTTTCTTTCTTGCTTTATTAGGGGATGTTGAAAGCGATTTTGTAATGAAATTTGTTGGCATCAACAATTTTAGGGTGACCTTTATCTTGATTCTAGATTTTGGAATATGGTTCTAGAATATTACTAAAAAAGGTTGAACTTAATGTCAGAAAATTAGTTTCAAGCTTGAAACAAATATTGCAGAATAATAATAAGCGAAAAATTGTTCTTTCTGGGGCTTAATTATACATCTCCAAATTTGGCGAGTGCATTGGGCAATGGGATACCTGCGATGACCTTCATAGTGGTCGTCATGTTGAGGTATGGTCAAGTTTCTAATTTTTCCGGGGAGCATTTATTACCTGCATGTTATGATATGGCAATGTCATTTTGGATTTCTATGGAATGAGTTTAGATTGCAGAAACTTAGTGTTAAATGTTTGCTAGGCTAGGTCAAAGTCTTTGGTGTCACAATTTGCATAGGCAGGTCGATGATTGCGAGCTTCTACAAGTGTCCTGCTATACCAATACCTTGGTCTCCTCGCGATCATCATCATGGATGTCATATAATTTCAAGTGACACAACTGATATCAACAAGGATTGGATCAAGGGTTGGCTACTTACTGTGATTGCCAATATTACCTGGTGTGCATGGATTCTTCAATAGATTTCCAACCCTAACCTCAAATTTGATTAGGGTGAATATTTTTGAAGTTATATTTTTGTTTTTTTTTGGAATTATTCTGAAGTTGTTAGTTATTAAAAGAATGTACCTCAGTTATTACAAGAATATACCTTAGATTTGATTAGGGTGAACATTTTTGAACTTATATTTAAGTTTCACTTGAATTATTTTAAAGCTGAAGATGTTAGTTATTACTAGGATATACTTGTTTAAAATATTATAGTATTGGACCTAGGTCGAGAAGATAACAACATTTATCTTAGTCATCCATACTACATATAAACAACTAAATACATATTATCAATCATTATACCCACTAAAATTATATTTAAAATTAAATTCAACATCTTAAAATTAAAATTTTCTAAATTTCTAATCAAATTTTAAATCTTCCAAAACTCCACCCAAAAAAACTGCAAATTTTTACAATATTCTATTTAATAAAAAATTACAAAATCTTACCTTTGCCAATTTTGAAATTTTGTTTTTTAAGAAATATTTTTTTCTACAATATGTTTATTTGTTATGATATTTAGATGAATCTTCTAATATATAAATTATTGTTGAAATATTTATTTGTAAAAATAAAGCTAACAGATTAAAACCACTAATAGCCTAGATTATATGTCAATTTTGATTCTGTGATAACAGCTTAACTTAAAAGTCAATTACAATTCCACAAACAATTCAAAAAATTACCTCAAAAGCTAGGTGATAAGAGCTTAGCTTAAAAGTCAACTTCAATTCCATAAAAAACTCAAAATATTGTCTCAAGAGCTAGGTGATATGGCAAATAGTTTGTAGGAATCTTAAATTTATGCCTTACGACATTTCCTCTGCAACATCTGGTGCA
The DNA here is from genome assembly GCA_000404065.3 of Pinus taeda. Classification (NCBI taxonomy): domain Eukaryota; kingdom Viridiplantae; phylum Streptophyta; class Pinopsida; order Pinales; family Pinaceae; genus Pinus; species Pinus taeda. The sequence goes on along the minus strand of APFE031049268.1, from coordinate 73,588 downwards.
ATTTCTAGTTTAACTATACTTAAATAAGCTAATTTAACCTATTTTAATCTAACATCGTACATCTGTCTTTTCCCATGAAAGTGTTTCTAGAAGGTATTCGTACATTTCATAAAAAAATTAAAATTTCCATACAAATATATAGAAATAATAGATTAAAATGAAAGAAATATGCTAATAAAGTTTATAAAAAAGCCATCTACAAATAGAATTCTTATTATTTTGGCCTAACGAAAGATAATGCAATCATGATTTTCCTTTCTATTTTAATATAATTTTTATTAATATAAATTTGTTTGTTTTTATTGTTTTTTACTTTAATTTAACTATATTTAAACTAAGCGAAAGTAGCCACTGTGTAGCCCTTATTCAAATATGGTAGTTGATTCGTGCCTTTCAAAATTCAATAATTAAACTAAATAACAAAGAACGCTAACTATACTACCTGCTAATAAACCCATTATACACATTGTAAAATATATCTAAACCACAACACATATATAACGTTTAAAGACAATGTAGCTCCACAAGGAACGACCAATCATTGGTTCATTATTATTTGAAGGGCGACATTTGTGCAATCAAGTGACGAGGCAAACACCATTTGAATTTACCACTTAAAAATATTTATTGATGAATGTAATTTGGAAGATAACATTGCTGGCTAAAATGACAGTGTTACATAGAGTTATACTACGAAGAATATTCCGTGTATCTAATCTTTTTAGATTATTTTAAAAAATTAAAATTCAATAATCACACATTCAAAAGTTCAAATAAAATTCAATAACCCCGCATTCAAAAGTTCAAATAAAATTCAGTAACCCCACATTCAAGAGTTGAAATAAGTATGCCGATCGTTGTATTAACTATTCTTACCCTATAAACTCTCTTCTAAAACCATAAAGCAATATAATATAATTTTACAGTGAACAATGGCATGATCCGTACTATTGGATCACAAAAACGGCCATAATATGCCATGTCTATGAGTTAAAAACATATATTCTACGGCTTTCATGTGCTGACCATGCCTATAAGTTAAAAATATATTCATGTGCTGACCATACCAATAAGTTAAAAATATATTCATGTGCTAGGTTAGTTAGAGATTTAAGTTTACGTTAAACTATTTTATAGAAGGTAAATTATCACAAAATTTAATTTTGTCTCGAAATCAATTTGGTTATATAGTTTCAAATTTGTGGAAAAAATGATTGAGTAATTTTACCATTTTCTTTCAAATAATTTATTATTTTGTTATGTAGTTCATGAATCTAATGATTTTTTAAATAAAAAATTGTGATTATATAAAAGTGTGATGTGAAATTTATCGTAATTTTATGTTCTTTTAAATAATTTATTATTTTACTGTGATTATATAAAAGTGTGATGTGAAATTCATCGTAATTTATATTTTTTAAAATAATTTTTAAATTTTTTATGTAGTTTATGAATCTATAGTAATTGGTAATAGGTTTTTTTATTAGAAATTGTGATTTATAAAAATGTGATATGCTTTTTTTTATATAGAAGATTAGTGCCTCGGAATGTGAATTTTGGTCATATATCACACTTGTATTCCGCATATTATATTTTAAAATATAATATTTTTGAAATTTATTGTAGGTTTTGGAGGTCTAATTGAAATAAGAAACTTTAAAAAATTGATTTCATTCATATGGTTTAAGATTTTCACAAATTGATAGTGACAATATGATATCTTTTTTTAGCTTCTAGTATCCATTCAAGAAAGAAATTAATATTTAACTTGAAATTAATTTCCACAAAACTTACTTGAGAATCTCATATATATTTTGAATGAACTACAATATTTTTATTTAAATACATTTTAAAATATACAATAATTTTTTTGTTTTTTAATTATATATTTTAAATAATACAAAAAAATTAATATTTACGCATTCTAATAAAATAATATATTAAATTATATTAATTATAATAATTTATATCTTTGTAGAATTGGAGCTTTTGTGATTCATTATAGTTGTAAGAAGAATTTTTGGGCGTAAATTTACATATCAAAAGACCTTTGTCATAGGTCTTTGTCATAAGTCTTTTGATATGTAATTTACGCTGAAATTCTTCTTACAATTTATATCTCATTATGATCTTACTTAAAAAATACCTTATCCCACTCTCTAACACTCTCTCTATATAAAATAATGTTTCTTGAAAAATGTTATTTTCCATATAAAACTCTAATCTAGAGTAGAAACCCATTGTCATGGTTTTTGTTTGTGATGGGCAACTCCTTATTCACAAATGATCAGCGTAGCCATAACCTTTGGACTGTGAATATTTTAACGGTAATAGACTTTGCGTCATCGTTAGAACTCAAAACTTATATCATACCATCTCTATTTCTGTTTCCGTAAATATAAATGGGCACGCCCACTAAATTGCCTAGAATATTTTCATAGCTATACTCATTTTGCTATAAGATTTTTCCTAACGTCATAAACAACTGAAAATGTAGGAATTAATATGTAGCCTCCCTCGTACTTCACCTTCACCCTCACCCTCATACGCAATCCACAATAACATTATAAATGCTAGATAAATAAAACATTGGTTATAGTTAATCGGTCCAAGCGAACTAATGCTCGGTCAAGACTAATTGACTAGCATTTTTTATTTAAATAAAATTAGTATATATATATATATAAATAAAATTTATTTACTAAATTATTAAATCTCAATATTCGAGTCCTCTCTACGCAGGTTATAAAAGTGTCATTATTGAGGAGGGCAATATTGATTGTATGATACACACGATGCCAATTCATGATGCAATGCTTTCTCAAATTATTTTTTAATTTATTCACGTGTATGAAAAGATATAATTAAATGTTTGAAAGTAACAAGTATTAGAGTTTATGATTATACATTAATAATAAAAATATTTAATGAAAGAGATAAATTTATTTTTTTAATAAGTTATAAAATAAGTTTAGCATGTTATTATAGAAATTAAGTTTGGGATGAAAAGATAATAAAATCACTTCTCCCCTCAAAATAAACTCAAATAAAAAATATTTTTATTATTTAAATAATATTCATAGGTAAAGAAAAAACTTTTATTTCAAAATTAAAATATAAGTTTTGAATATAATTTCAAAATTAAAAATATAAGTTTGGAATAAATTAATCATTTGATTTTTTTTATTTTTTTTAATTAAATTAATATTTTAATTATATATATTTTTATTAGATATAGTTTTAAATATAAAATTTTAAATGTTATATATAATTTTTTTATTTTTATTTTTAAAGGTTTTTAGTAGAGCATTACATCACTAAAATAAAAATTACAAAATTAATGTAAAATAATATGGAAATACTTGAAATATTAATAATAATAACAATAATAATAAAATGTAATAAAAAGTAAAAAGTAATAAAAATAATAAATAGACTAAATTAAATTTCTTATAATGGTAAAAGAATAAATATATATCCATTTAATTGCAAACTTACCAAATGTTAAGAGGGATCGACTCTTTGTAGTCGCAAACAATTCCCTAAAATTTAGTAGTGGAAAGGAGGATTACATTTTGAGAAATTTGATCTCTATGGGCACCTTTTTTTTCAAGTTAGGCACTTTGTATTATGTTAAATAAAGATTAAATATGCCAAAAATTTTCTAGTAGTAGTGCACCCAAAGGGAAACTAGAAAAATAACACAAATTAAGAGTTTTTAGTTTGCTAATACCTCGTCTAACTATAGCATCTTGTAAATAAATTTACAAAAACAAGTTTGTTGCGCTAAAACTTGACATACATCGACATTAGAGGAAAAAATATACAACTAGTGCCGCAAGCACAAAACTAGCGAGTGATAACAACTTTTGTGTCGAATCTCTATGCATCTATGTTCTTTGATCACTATCCTCATTCTAGGAGAAGGAGGTGTTGGTTAATCTCTTGGATAGAATAATTAGCTTGCTATCGATACTATTATTTTTTCCTCCATCTTTTCCAATCTAATAAAATTATTTTCTTGAGTCCTCATGTACTTCCTTATGCCATATGAAAGATTCAAATGACATTTACATGTAAATCAACTTAGTTTTATGATCGATGAAGTGACATTAGCGCATGAAATGTGTCAAGTATAGTGGGATATATAACCCCTTTCATGTGAACTCGCTTCATATGAAGGTGGAGAGGGGGTGGAACACTCACCCTTAGACACTGTACTTGGGGGTCCTTTAAGAACTCTTTCGATCCATAGTTAAGATGGATCTACATGACTATATATGAATAAACATTTAATGTTTTTTATTTTTGTCTTATAAATTTCAAATGTAAAGTTATTGATAATTGGAAATGGTTCAATTTCCTTGAAGGTTCTTTACTATGAAGTCTAAGTGGACATTAGTTACTCATGATATTAATTATGACTATAAAAGTACATGGAATACCTCCATTATATGAAAATAGAGGAGACCTAGTATTAGCTAATGGTATCTATGACATTTGGGTAGATACAAATATCTACATGAGCTTACAACTCACAATAGTTAATTGAGCCAATGACTAAATCTAACACCCCCTTAAGCTAAAAGCACAGTGTAAACATAATGAAAAAATTAGTTCCGAACAATCTAACACACCCCCTTAAGCTAGTATTAAGGTGTAAACATAACGAAAAAATTAGTTCCCAACAACAAGACCTAATAAGACACTGAAGTGCAAACACTCATAAGCAAAGAAAATGAGAAAAGTCTATAGGAAAAAGCAATCCTCCAAAACAGAGGAAGATGCAAGTTCCCAATCTTTTCCTTTTCCTCGAACTCATTTCGAAGATTCTAGACTACTTTCCCATGGTTGAATCGAGATTACCAACCTTCTTGAGTTTCTTGATAAATTTTATGTAGAAGCGATTTCTCAATGTGACATTTCTTTTTTCATGAAATATTCCATAGATTTCAAATAAAAAAAACCTCATTTTGAAGTTACTAGCTTTGCTTTCCTTTTTTCTGACATAGCTCTTATAGTATTTTATTCATTTAAATATTTTTTCCGTAGACTAATTAATTATCTATTTTCACTAACCTTCAAAAAGTATAATAAATAGTAAAAAATCATTTGACTTAATATGAAACCCAATATATAGATCCCACCTAACAATCAACTCAAAACCTATGAAGATGATTTTGATCCACCCACAATGTGAATAAGAGATCATTTGAAAATACCCATTACTTAATTGTAGATAATTCATCAGAATACGTCTGATGTAAATAAATTATTCTTCACCACGTGCAGTTGTAAACAAAAGGAATCATTACAACAAAGTTACCCAAAAAAATAACTTTCAAAAATAAAACCTTTTTAATATTTTAACCCTAAAAGGCTGCCTTCTTTGAAAAACAAAAAGATTCCTTGCCAAATGATAATCATTAAAAATATGTTTAAAAAACATATCATATCTAAACATAGAAACGGTTCAACTCCGTTCGCTTTTCACAATGGTTAAACAATGTACATGGGTGCCATCTACCGGTGAAAGAACATAACACTGGATTGACATAATAGAATTTGATATTTATATGCACTTTTCACTGTGGATATTATAAAACCAATATTGACCAATGGAGGACTTCTCTAGAACTTATTTTTCCTCTGATTGCTGTAATGAAAACCTAAAAAGGGTGTCCTCGATATCAAAAATAAGAACAAAACTGTTGAAAGCTTTGAACGACTCCATCAACTCAAGTATGGGAGTTCTAATGGGAAAAATAGGAACAAAATTTCAAGAATTTTTGAAAGTTTCTATCAATTCAAATGGATATTTTTTGAGCTTTACATTGAGTTGAAAGGCTTATTTTACAACTTAGTATGATGTGTAATATTTTTCCTCTATCATCAAAACTGAAATTTTGTTCAAATATCGCCTAAATAAAATTTAAAAAATTAAAACAAAATCAACTATACAAAATATTTAAATAATATTGGTTCATTAAAAAAATTTCATTTGAAGATATTGGATCCCTATGCAAAAATTTTTGAGCTTGTTATTTATTATGAGATCATACACTACTTACACCCAAATCCCGACAACAAATTTGAAAGTGGCTAGTTTTTGCAGCCCTATCTGTCATCAAAGCTGGAATTTTGTTCATATGGCCCATATAAAAAAAATTAAAAGATAAAACAAAAAATTAACCATACAAAATATTTAAATAATAATTGTTCATAAAAAAATTGCACTTGAAGATATTGGATCCCTATGCAATTTTTTTTGAACTTGTTATTTACTATCATATCATACACTACCTACACCCAAGTCCCGACCACAAAGTTGAAAGTGTCTTGTCTTTGCAGCCCTATCTAAATCTATAGTTATGACAACTTTGAAAGAGTTGATAGATGACAAAGACCGAGGATTTCCCAGTGTCCTCAAACTACAACATGAATGAGATGATAGTTCACTTGGATTATTATTATTATTATCATCATCATCTAAAGTGACATCTATGAATCATTGAAAATACATATAGTAAAATTTTCAGAAAGTGTTTTTAGATATACAATTTTTATTAATTAAAATATATTATATAAGAGAGATGTAGCATATTTTTACAACCTTTCTAGCCTTCATCTCAACATGTCATAATCCCTTTATCTACAAACTCAAAGAATAATCCTATGAAGGCTTAAGAGAAGGTCTATTTATTCTATGGGAAATACAACAAATAGAAGTAATACATTAGAAGAACAACTTTAATTATCTAGAAAAAATATTTTTCTTTTTACCTAAATAAACTTTAGTATTAGGTGGTAAACTTTATTCATGAAGTTTATTTTTATAAATGATAAATATTTCTTTATCTGTCTGGTTGATACTATTATTAATGAGATTCCTAATAAAGTGATATTTGGTGTCCACTTGCTTGGTTTTATTATGAAAAACTGGATTATTGACCATTTTGATTGTTGATTGATTATCAATGAATAATTTAGTTGATTAATATTTAATATTACGAAGATATAACAAAATTGAAGGAGCTAAACAATTTCATATGTTGCTTCTCAAGAAGGGATCTTTTATGCTTGTGCTAAATAATTTTCCAATATTGTCTACTTTTTACAACTCCAAGAAATTGTTGTTGAACCCATGTTCATTAAATAGTTCAATATTGATGCTTTTTCATTGATATGACCCACAAAAGACGCCTTTAAATGTGTGACAAGTTTAAAATTTTGGTCCTTCTTGTAAAGAATTCCAAAATATTTTTCTAATGCATGTATTGATCTGAGGACCTTTTTTGCTGCATTTCAGTGACTTTCCTTAGGTTCCTACACAAACATAAAAATAATATTTACTACATACTAGCAATTGCTTATGTTGTAAAAGAAAATCATTAAGCGAATAACATAGGAATGAGTAGAATAGAAGAAAGAATATGTGATATAACAATGTAAGGGGATGTTAGAACACCATTATTATAGGACACATAAAATGCCATTTCAATAGTGGTAATTCAAAAGTCATCATTGGTCTAGATGTGAATCACTAAATGCATATTTTCTTTAAGGAAAAACAAACAACACTTTAAGAGTTAAAATTTTATTTACTATATGAATCAATGGAGAACAAACACATAGAAATCAATGAGATTCCTCAATACACTATGGTAAAAAGTATATGATTCCAAGCTCTTAGATCCATTATGGGATCTTATTAAAACAATTTAAACATAAAAGTAGGATCTTATAATTCAGTGCAAGGACAAAAATGGAAAGCTAACAAACATTGAATTCAAATTATTTATAAAATATATATACAAAGCGAAGAACCTAAAAGATACTTTTGATCATGTAGGGAATTCCTTGTGGCCAAAATAATAAACTCCACACTGCATATAAAATGTAAATTATCACAATATGTTGCTTCAAGTATTAGATTAAGGTATGTGAAGTTTGGACCTCAGCCTCATTTATAAAATTGGCTACCTCTAATTGAAACCTCAAGAAAAACCCAACTGGATTTTTTCATGCTTCTACTGCACACAAGATTAATACGTTCATTCAAAATTTTAAATTCAAGAGGATATTGACTTTTGAAATCAAACTTTCTATTAAAGTAACTAGAGGGGAGCTCAATAGTTGCATCCAAAGCAAGATAAAAGGCCTCAATATCATCTATCACATATTCTCTGAATATTTTTCACTTTCCCTTGCATGACTCATGCATCTATCAAATGCCCAATCTTAAATCAAAATAAAAGTGGCACAACACTTCATTTATATGAAGCTATAGAATAAACTATCAAGATTAACACGTCTCTTGCTAAATAATATAGATGCCTTCACCCAACTGGAAAAAGAAACAATTACATATTGATTAAAATGCAAGATCTAGTTCACTCCTAGTATGAGTGGGAGTATATAAATCAGAATAATTCTTAG
>APFE031049268.1:11264-57952 GCA_000404065.3 Pinus taeda | reverse complement strand
ATGATATTTTATACATTGCATGATAAAAAAAAATTCAAACATTACAAATTTGAAGTGGAAATATTTATATCTTTAGTGGTTTTAATATATTTATACGATGCGATTTCATTTAAAGATTCATTTTACAAATATTTAATTAAAATAAACATTAAAAGATTTTTGAGCCAGATTTTTTGATTATTTGTGTTGAAATAACATTTTTACTTTAATTTACGAAATGGTGTTAACTTTAGTAAAGTGTAAATATGTTTAAAATTTTACCTGATTTGGAATTTAATGTGATAAAACTTTTTGTGGAAGGTAAATTTATGATCCATTCAAATTCAACTTATATGATAAAATAACTTATTAAAAGCAAAAGATAATTATATTGCATTACAATCATATTGTTTATTTAATAGTTTATTTTATCATATATGTTTAATTTGAACAACTATATAAAATATATAAAATATTTATTTTTATTTTTAGAATTTTTATTTTTAATATTTATTTTATTTTTAATTTCTTTTTTTATCGAGAAAAATTTCAACTTTGATGATGGACATATAGGCTTACACATCATACTAGGCCATAGAATGCACCCCTCTATGCAATTATATCTCAGAGAATGAAATTTTCGCCACTTCATTATCTTCCTCCATTTTCCTCCATGAAACGTTTAGTATTTACCACTAGTTGTACATTAAGTGAAAAAAAAAATCAGAGTTTTCTTTTATATTTTCTATTTGCAATTCTAGATATATAAATTGTGTTCTTTATTTGTCCAAAGTAACACTTTCCCAGTCAATTTGATTATGACCGTATATTTTAATTGGGTTGGTAAATTATTCTTGCCAGGTTATGATAAAACTACTTCTGGGGCAGCTGATTTGGTATCGTGGAAGTGTTAAAAACTATGAATGCCTGTAGTTTAATTGACGTTGTTTTTGAACTAAAAATAATGGTTCATGAAAATGAGTTTAAATTTTTTGAAATCTAAGTTATAGGATATTTTTCATGGTGATGAATTTATTTTCACGATAAAAACATTAGATTTTTTATGGCGATGAATCTAGTTCCACCATAAAAAAACCATTAAATACTCTTATTATCAATGAAAAAAAAAAACTAACTTGATTCTAGCAATTTTTAACCATCCTGACTAAAAGGGCACTCAGTAGAAAACTCCTTTGATAAGGGATGCCTCTAATCCAACCTCTTAAATACAAGACTTCTTGTTGACCTCCGCACTCAGTAGATGACTCATTTCATAAGGGCTTCCAATAATACACCATATTAAATACAAAGTTCCTTATTGACCTCGTTTTAGATCAAATTTGAGAACTATTATCAATGATATATCTTTCCCATTACTTGGTAGAAAAACATTTTTCATGTAGTTTTCTACTTCATTCGTCCTCATAAACTTTGGAGTGATCTGATCTCCTTCTTTTCTTCAGTTGTTATGGTAATAAATATGTTTTTATGCGAATTTGCATTAATTAGAACTACTATATTCGTCTTCATATACTTTTGAGTGATATAACTGACAAAATTACATTAGGCTAACATAATTTATGAGATAAGTAGTTGTGCATGGCAACAAAATAGTATAGAAATTACATTACAAAGGGAATTGAGTATAGGTAGAAAACGAGGTTCTTGTATGAAGAATCAATCAAGGGATCCATTGCATTTATCATTTATACAAAGCAACCTAACTTTTGGAGTGATGTTGCTCTTGTTTTCCCTATGTTGAATCACGCCATAGAAGAAGCATGTCACCAAGGGCATGGCCAAACGACTCCTCTTAATGTTGTTGCGAATTTTGGCATCTTTCTAGCCATTTGTGCCAGGCTTGCATTCGCTGAGGACATGGCCAAATGACTCATCCTCATCTCATTGTGATGCTCTTGGAATCCCTTGGTAAATTTATGTGCTAGTCTTGCATTCAACCTCATCCCAACTCTTCACACCATTGTCAACACCGATCTTTTGAGCTTTGATTCAATGTGGAAGTTGATCGACTATAGGCAACATATGGGTGTTTTTTTGGGCACCAAACCTCTGATTTCTAATGCTCTCATGGTGGCTCTTAAGTGAGCGCAAGTATGTCAAAGAAGAGGGTGTCGTGAGTAGAAGCAATCACCTTTGTTGGTTGTGAAGGTAGAATTGGAACAACTAATAGTTTTGATTCTTAATGATCCTAGTGTGAATAGTGTGGTGATGAGGGAAGCCACTTTTTTAGCCATGTTGTGAAGGAAACTATCCAACAATTGATCAATATGGAAAACTAGCATTCATCTATTTTTGTATGTCCAAGTGCCATTGCTCGAGTAGGATTGAGATTAGGTACCTTTCCTTCAATTTTGGGAAGAACTCAAGAGCATTTTAAATGTAGCAATCGAAGCTTAGAGTGGGGTGCTTGAACCCTCTAATGAAGTGTTGTGTATGTATATAATATATATATAATATATATATATATATAATATATATAAATATATAATATATATATAATATATATATATATTAATTATAAAATATATAATATATATATATATATGGTATGGTTACTCGTGTATGTATATCTAGTACAAAGGTTGTGCAAGGGATTTTTTTTTAATTGAATACGAGTTGAATCAATCTAATGGCCCAAACTATTTCTATCGTCTAACACATAAATAAATGACAGAAAAAGGCGCACATGGCATGGGAGGGGAGTTCTTCTTAGGTGGAAGGATGTAATGACAAATATTAGTGAGTGGTAGTCAAATAAATGAACCCCTAATTAATTGTCGATAAGTAGTGTTGTTTACCAGTCACCCCAATTCAAATTTTAAAAGTTTGAGATTTTTTTCCATAGTAGTAAGAGATTCTTTGAAGTGTTATATGCCAAACTTCCTTAATAACTCTATAGTGTACTTGGATATACTAAGCAATATTCGATTATGTTATGAAAGTTCTACGCCAAAATAGTAGTAGAGTGGCCCCAATTTTTTCATTTTATATCCCTTATGAAGTTCTTGTTTTACATGCTTGATGTGTTCTTCATGATTTCCTCAAAATAAATAAAAAATAATGAATTCTTTTATCATTCATTCCAAAATATAGATTATCATGAGATTCAATAAACTAAAAACCAATGTTCCTAAGGTATTCATCCATTTTTTATACAATGCCCTAGGTGCAAGTTTTAAGCCATATAAAGTTTTGATATGTTTACATGATTTATTCTCATTTCCTTCAACCTCATATCTTGGGGATCAAGTCATGTAGATTTCTTCTTCAAATCACTATTTAAAAATTCCATTTTCACATCCATTTGATGAAGTGACTTACGATACTATACAACCAAATTTATAGCCTTTCTGATTGTATCCCATTTTGTTCTTGGGGCAAATGTTTCTTCATTGTCAATTCCTTAATTTTTCAGAAATACTTAGGAAAAATGTGTTGGCTTATACTTATATATTTGACCATTTTCTTTATCCTTAATGTAATAAACCCATTTGAAATTGATGTGTTTAACATTTAATGGAAAATGTACAAGAATTAGAGGAAAATTTAGCCTAAAATTTCCTATGAAATTTTCACGTAATTTCCATGTCATAATATGTAACAAATAAAAATCATTTAAATTTAAAAAGAGGTACATGTAAATATTTTTTAGGGGAAACAAAAATATAATTATATTTTTGGCTTATAACCTTTTAGGTTTACTCAAATTTCAAGTGTAAACACGTTAGATGCAGAATGAAATTACACGTCCAACGAGTACCCATTACGCATAATTTTGAGAAGAACCACATTGATAAAAATTGAAGATACATGAAAAAAACATGTTCAACACAATTTTTTAATGTATCTTCAATTTTATTAATGTGGGTCTTCTCAAAAGTATGCATAATGGGTACTTATTGGATGTCGAATTTAATTATCAACGAGTGTATACACTCAAAATTTGACTAGTACTATAAGGAGATAATCCAAAAATACTATTAAAATTCATCTTTTCCCTCCAATATTCATAACTTTTATTTTATTATTTTATTATTTTTCCTTACGAGGCCACTTTTAGCCTGAAATTTCCTCTAATGTTTCCATGTGTCATTTATAATTATTATGTCATATTCATCCACCAATTTCTTGCTTCCATTCCTTATGCTTTACTGTTGTGAAAATGTTGTTGGTTCAAAAGGGCCTTGAGTGAATAAGGCACAATTGGATTGAGTGGAACTTCTTATTTTAGTTTTGTTTTTTGTTCATCTTCATGAACATATTTTAAAAATTATGTGAAACATTTTTGTCTACTATGTTTTCCTTGCATAGAAGTTGTTGTTGTAGTTATATACCATGTAGAAGGATTTTCACTGGAAGAAGAACGGTTTATCTCATGAATATTCATGTTGGGGGCTAAGTCTTTCTCAATCCAATTTGATTTTCTTTGAGGAATTTTATTTTCTACTATCTTTTCCAAGCGATTGAGTTGATTATAAAATTATTCCATTGTTTGAGTTCATGTTTCACTAAATAAATCATTGTATCTAATAATAAAATAGTCATTAGATAAAAAAATTGTACTTTATTTTCATGAGAATAACCAAGACGAATGCATTTCTTGCTTTGATATTTTAGCTTAGTCCTTTTTTGTTTAGGAACCAAGACATAGAAAGTGGAACCAAAAAATAAAAAATGTTTCACTAAAGGATTATTTCTATACAAAGCTTTATATGGGGTTATATCATTTAAGGTTGATGTGGGATATCAATTTCCTACATAAATAGTTGTATGAATGGTTTCCTCCCAATATTTTGTTGTTAACCTTTTAAGTGCATCATAGATCTAGTTTTTCAGAGTGTGAGATTCATTGTTTTTGTGATTCCACTCTATTGTGGTGTATAATACTTAGTAAATTTTCTTCTTATTAGACTCCTTTTGAAATAATAATTGAATTCATTTGAAGTGAATTCATGCACATTATCTATTATAAAAATAGAAATCTTCTCCTTGGTGGAATTTTCAACTAAGCATTGAAATTTTATGAATTTATCAAAGGCTTCCGATTTCTTCTTAAGAAAATATACCAAAATCATTTTAGAAAAGTTTTCTACGAGAAGAATAAAGTATTTGAATCAACCAAGAGAGGTTTCGATAGGAACACATATGTCACTATGTATGAGTTGTAAGCATCTACTTGATTGCCATGTACCTGTGGGTAAATGGTTCCTATTTTCTTTTCTAATGATACAAGATTCATACTTAGTATTCTCATTTTTTAAATTAGGAAATACATTAACCATGTCACTAGCCTTAAGCTTATTAAGGCTATAAAAATTCAAGTGAACAACTCTATAATTCCATAATCTTAGAGAGTTATATGATAAATCCATGAATTCTTAGAAGTTTTAAAATTCCTTGAATTCTTAGAAGTTTTGCATATTCATATCCCATCAATACTTTCTTCAATATTTTTTTCACTGAGTTGATTCCTATCCATCCGTATTCCATAATGATTTGATTACCACCTTGTTTGATGAGTACTAGGGATTAGAGTTTTTTTATTAAAAGTGGGAACATATGATACATTTGAAAATAACACTTTTCCAATTCTTGGAAGGGAAAACCAGACTAATGTTTTTCCTTTAGGAGTTTCAGTAGTCTTATCATCCAAATAGATTGGATTTAATCCATATCTTGATATGTCCATAAATAATATTTTCTAGAGCATATGTGTCAAGTAGCTTCTGTATCAAGTATCTAGTCTTATTAAAAATATTTTCTTGGAATTTTTTTGGTAATCATTGCATCTCCAAATTTATTTTATTGAGTAGCTATGAAAACATAACAACCTTATTATTATTATTTATAATTTTTTGATGTGAAAAGAATAAACTTATAAGGTTTTTTAAAATTTTCTTTATTCTTTTCCATATTCTCATTTCTTTTCCTACAATATTTTTCCACATGGCTAAAGTGAAGACATATTTTCCATTTAATTTGACCCTTTTCTTCACCTTGTCGATATTTCCTATAGTATTATTGATTTTTATCAATCCTTCCTCTTCCTTGTCTTATACCATGACCACATACATAATATTGACCTATTCCACTTCCTCTGTAATTATCATTACACCAACCTCTTCCTCTTGTATTTTCACTAAGAGAAATTCTTCATATTGCATTGTGTCATCTTATCCCTTTAGTACTTTAATTATAACTAACCCTTCCACTTGCATTTTAATTAAATGAAATTTTCCACTTTGATATTTATCCTTTTTTGAGTTGGTAAAGATAATATATTCTCCTAAGTCCATATTTTTACCAAAGTTTCTTCCATGTTGAAACAACAAATCATTAAGGGAATCAATTTTTTTTTTCTAGCTTGCCAAACATTTATAACGTCCTTCGAAAATGATTAGATGATGGTGGAAAACCTTTCATTAAGATGTTGGTCATTAAAAAAAATTCCACATCTAATCCAGATTACAAAATTTCTTGCTTAATATTCTTCAAATGAGAGATGTGTTCTATAACATCTCCCCTTAAACCAATGTTTCATTAAGAAATTTATTATGAAGCTCAATCCTTTTATTCTTAGACTGAATCTCAAACATATTTTTAAAACTAACCTATGTAGTCCATGTATCTATTACATTTTCAATATGAATATACAACTTATCTATAACATAATATTTCAACAATCCAAGTTCCTTTTCATTTGATGCTTCCCATTTCTCTAGTTCTATAACATCAATGGGATTAGTTGGAGCTTTGTCTCCATTACAAATATCTTTCCATAATTCATTAAATAATAATGTGTTTTTGATATGACGATGTTAATTCATGTAGTTCTGGGTTCTTAAATTTTTATGATTCCATAAAGAAATTGAATAGCTTGGACATGATTATTTATAGATCAAATTCCCATAGTAAAAAAATTTCAACACAATAATCCACAACCCCAATGGGGGTGAGGAACAGAGAGAAGGATGTTCCCTAGGGGGTGTTTGGGTGCCTATGGTAAGCAAGTGGCTATAGGATGGTGGGTTTGCCTCATGGCCATCCCATATTACCTTGAGTACGAGAGACAATAAATAATGGTGTTGGAAACCTCAAGTCACATTGGGTCTTGCAGAGGGTGGCGAGAACATAAATTTTATGGAGTGGCGGGGATATTCGATGGTCATTCTATAGTAGAGAGAGTTATGGAGCATATGTGTGTAGTGTTGGGAGAAGAGGAGGGTGTTGCAGAGGTGCTTTGTGTCGGCTGATGTGTCGACATTATTGTAGAATGTTCCACCCCTCCTCATGGGTGTGGGTAGCTATCAATAGAAAAATTTGGCTTCACAAGAGTAAGTCTACAAGGAACGTAGTGTATGTGAGTCTGATGAGGGTGGTTTGTTGTGGCTTCTAGTTTGTTTGGTGTGGTTTCAGTTCGACTGGCTGCAAATTTTCCTTTGGTTGAGTGGTATTGTTGAAGTGTGCCTCTATAGAAAGTTCACAAGGTCCTCGGTTGTGGGTGGCACCATTGGCAAGGTTGTCATGGGTTTTGGTTTGTTTGAGTTGTGAGTGGTCACTTCAGGGGGGTGTATGCTGCTAGTTTAAGGTGGGAAATAACTTTGTAAGTTGTGGTCGCCTGGCACTGGAGGGAGAGGAGGTTCAACTAGAGTTGGTGGTCTTGACCCCTTTATGAATTGTTTGGGAGCTATTGGAAGGGTGGACTTCATATAACTTCAATGATGTTGGGGTTTCAAGTGTGCGCACAGTTTCTCACTCAGGGAAGTCCTCAGTTATGGTGTCACCTAATTCGAGTAGTCTAGGATTGGCTAAGTCATGACATTAGCTAGAGATAGTGTCTAGTAGTGGTGGAGGGATTCTAGAAGGTCTGAGTGTAGATATTTCAAGTCATGTAACTTCAATAGGCAGAGGTTGTGGCTGATCAGGGCATTATGGATGCGTGGGTTCAATAGCTTGAGGTGCTAGATGCGGGGGCTCAACTAGGAGTCAGTGCCACCTTTCTTCGACTCTTCTGTAGTGAGGGGGTTTGGTTCATTTTCATGGTTCCAGACATCATGTTCCAGTGTGTCAGGGTTTCCATGGTCAACAACAAGGCTATTGCATGGACCACTACCGAGACATTTTTCATTAAACTCTAGATTTTTTGGATAATTTAGAGCGAGTTAGATAGGAGGAGAACTCATAATTGATAGAAAATCTAAAATATATGCATTATTTCCAATGTCATACCTCAGAGTACGTTGTGATAGTCTAGTGTGCCTGAAATTTCCTATTAAAGAAGGTCGAGAAACTGGAGGCTTGGATGGCCCATTTCGAGGAGCATGTCTAATGCTATGTTTTTCCTCCACAACCTCCTTTTATAGCTTAGGACAACCTAACTTCCTTCAACTCCGATGAATAGGATGGATATAGGTGTTTTATATGTTCTATCTATTTACTAGTACCTATGGGCTTTGAAATTGTGAACCATGTCTCTCATTGGTTTTTTGTTTCATTGTCATATAATTTCGGTGGTAGTTAACAAACCTAGATGAGGTGAGACTACCTATGATTTTCCTTTGATGTATTTCCTTTTGAAACTATGAATATAAATTTGACTTACAAAAAAAAGACAATAATCCACAAAATACACAAGACACACATTGCAAATGAATACTATAGGGACTTAGCCTTGACCCTCTAATGATCTCATTCAAAAATAAATTCATTAATAGAATATTTAATTTAAATCTTATCAACGATTTTAATTACAAATTACAATTTAATTTTTGTCAAAATATAAAAATTTGACCTAATTATCACCAAAACAATGCCCCCTTATTTTACCATTAAAAAAATCTTCAATTCTTACAAAATCCTATCTGTGAAGTATTTAATATTCATTTACAAAAAAAAATAATTATACCTCCTTTTTAAGTTCACAACTTTGATTACGTTAAGTAATAAATGCCATATTTTGAAATGGCATATGCCACCCTCATTAAATACTTAAAAGATACATTAATCCAGATTAAATCTTTTAACCTATATTATAAAGGCACTACTTCTTTACCATTTTTTTTTTAAATTTAAAAAATATATATATCATTGACTTTCATAAAACATTGCAATATATGATTTAATTTTAAATACTTTGGAACTAAACGCTTTCTGAAAAAAAAACAAAGCACATTATTAAATCATAAAAATAGGATGTACTTACTAGTTTGAATATGTATTTTATTTTCTCACAATTTTGTACAACTTGTTAGCGCTTGAAATTTCACCTCAGGCTGAAAAAGGCAAACCTCAAGGCAACATCAAACCATTTAGCCTTGTAGCTAGCCCTACGGGGCAGGAGAAGGCTCTCTCCGGTCAATCTCAGTAAAAATCTTCAATGGATGAGATGACCAATAGGTAACAACAATGATTTTAGGCTAGTAAACTGATCAAAAGGGTTGATTTGGGGTTTTGAGGGTTTTTGGTGCAAATTGAGTGGATGGCAAATTTTGGGTGCAGGGATTGGACACAGTTTTTGCAGAGGGTTCTTTGGGGTGAGGTAGGAGACAGTATTGATGCCTTTGATTGAGGTGGATGATTAGGAATGACAGGTGAGGAGTTAAGGAGACCAAACAATAACTTTTAATTCTCCTTAAACAATAGAAAACATTGAAAATTAAAACAAACTTAAAAGCAGAGCATGACAGTCATGAATTCTTACTTTAGCACTTCGTTTGCTTAATGTGCAGAAGGAAAAGAAAGGAAATGATTCACATAACACACTTACAGGTAAATAGAGAAACACACCATCAATACATGTAACCACAAGAATCCCAAAAAGGACTGCAAAACCTTGGTCTTCCTTAGCCAAAAATTGCAGAGATATAGTGAAGTAATACAATGATAGCTTCTCCCTCAAGAGTCCAACCTTCCAACCTCTGAGAATGACTAGGAAAATAAATAATATAGGCAAGATAACACCTTTCCTTGCCTCTAGGGGTCAAGCTCATCCTTCTAGGAGCTCTTTCAACCACTTCTAAACTTAGCAGTAAAAACTAGGCAGTCAAAACAACTTGCCTCTATAAACTAGGAAACCAATCCATTCATTAAATGTTTTCTATTTCATGCATGAATATTCTAGAAAAGGTAAATAAGTGACATGTCAACATGAAAATACATTAATTACATCAAAGAGGGTGAAAAATCCCATCTCAAATCAAAACTGGTCAAAGCTGGGCGAATTCCTGAGTTGTAGATGAATTTCCTGTGAAAACTGCCCAACAGGTCACATACCTCTGCCTGACGGGTCGCGTGTCTTTGGGACAACGTTTGGGGCACTTCCATGTGTCTAAATGAGGCAGAAGTGGGCTTGTTGGAAAGGCCTGTATGTCTACTTTCCAACCCAGCTGGAATTTCTGAATTTGGTGGTCATTTGCCCCTCCAAAGTTGAAATCTGCTAAGACTGCTCTCAGTGTGTCAAAAAGGTGGCAGAAAGTCATTTTTTGCATGTTTTTTTACTTTCTTGAGGTCCAAAACTTGATGAAATTTCTTAGTAATGGATGAGCAAGCGTAACTTTTTATGAAAAATCCAGAAATGCTGAGTTTTTATAAAATGGAGTTGCCGGGACAAAGGGTCTCACCGGGGGTGAGACCTGTTAATGGAGAAAACCTGTAAATTGCCTGAAAAAACCAAAATTTACCCAAAATGCTCAAAATTTATTGGGATTTGTGCTGTGGCTAGGCTATTTAGTGCCTTGATCCTTGAGTGAAGCCTCGGCCAAGATATGGAGGGGATCGTGCCTCTTTCTCCGTTTTAGTGCCTTGGCCAACCGCCTTTTGAACATCTTCATTTTTGCCTTGCACACATGCATTCTCGCCCAATAATGGTTCTTCATGTTTCTCAACAATTTCTTATCTTGGTTGGCCTTAGCCAACATCCTCTCCAAGTGATCATTGAGTTGGATAAGCATGGACTCTCACTCAGCGGGGAATAGATCACCGGGTCTTCTTCTATTCAAGATGCGGTCACTACGAATCCTCCACAACTCATCAAGAACTTGCTCATCCTCCAACTACTTGTTGCGCTACTCTAGATATGAGATTGTGCATTGTGCCATCTCCAACTTCTGCTGCAACAAGCGGTTCTCGGCCTCCTTTTGCTAAATTACCTCATGAAGCTCCGTGGTAGGAGAGCGGGTATCAAGATCAATGATATCAATGTCAGGATCACCGGTCATTCCCTCCTCGATCATGGGCTGCTTGCCCCTCTGTGCTGCCTGTGCTACTGAAGAAGGCGAGGCCCCTTCCACCTGGTGTGGAGATAACACTCGCTGAACTGATGAAGAAGGTGAGACCCCTTCCACCTGATGTGGAGAAAATACTCGCCTAGCTGCTGCAAATAAGGCCCTGTGGCCTCTCTGATAAGTGACCAATGGAGGAGAACTGACATGTCTAGCCTCAGGTATATCATGCTGCTGTGATGGTCCTCCCTCCTCATGAAAAATCTCAGGATGTGAAGGGGATAACCTTGAGAGAAGCAAAACAAAACCCTATCTCTACTTTGCATTTTGACCTTCTTAAGCAAATATACATTGGACTCATTATTTCAAAATGATGACTTTAAAATACATTCTCATGCTTTTCAAGCATTGGCAAACAATGTATTTGAATGATGGGAGGCCTACCTGCAACCTTGAAGCAATCTGGAGTGATTTAGCAACTTATTGGGAAATTTCTATGTATATGGTACGTTGATGGGTCACTTTCACTGCCCAATAGGTCTCACTTGCCTGATGGGTCGCGCCCATACAAAATTTACACTAGCTGAGGTACCCTGACGGGTCGCGCCTGCTTGACGGGTCTCACCTTAGTCTTGGTGGGTCTCTCCTCTTGGAGGAGGGTTTTGGAGGCCTAACCAGCGCGTTGGAAAGGTATTGGAGTCTACTTTCCAACACAACTAGAATTGTTCAATTTTAAGTTGATTTGCCCTGTAAAATATCAAATCTCCCAAGACTGGTAAAAAAGTGCCAAATGAGGCTGCCTCAAGGAAGAGTGTTGTTGCAATCAACTTTTGAATGTCGTCCTCAACCCCAAATTGAGCTCATGATAGCTCATTGGAAATCTCTTTGTCTCTAGTTATCCTTTTACTCATCAAAAAATTTATTTGGCCAACCAAGCTAGGGGAAAGCTGGATTTTCCCAAGGTCACTTTAGAGGTGCCCTTGATTCTCCTGAGGCAATGGTATTCTTTGACATTTCTCTAAAACCATGACACCTGTAAAAAAAGTGAAGGAGGATTTTCTTCTTTGGCATGTTGTGGACAAAAACCTCTGTCAGTTTTCAAAAATGCATCTTTTATTTCTCTGGATTATCATTTGAGTGTGACTTGTCCCAATGTGTGAAACAAGGAATTTTGTCGAAATGCAGCGAAATGAAGGGGATAGGGGGCTTCTAAATTCTTGGGGAAATTTTTGGGAGTGGGGAGGGATTTTGGGGAGTAGGGGAAAGTGGAATCTCATAGATTGAGTGAGGGGAGATGGTCCAAAAGGGAAAAACACAGGCCCAACCTAGAAAGTTGCCAGGTTGTAGCTAGAAACTAGGGTTTGTGGAAAAATGAGGAATTTGGCGGATCTAAGGGATGGTAAGTGTTTGATAAGGTACTTTAAGGATAGGGGAAGGTGTATGAACATCTGGATACAAGTTTTACTGATGATTTGACCGTCCAAGAGAAATTGGCTTCAAAACCCTAGGAGAGGGAAATGAACTTGCCAAGGCACAACTGAAGCATGAACAAGATGTAAAATGACTCATTAAACACTGACATGATAATGAAAACCCTATGAATGATGATAGACTCAGCTGAATAGTGACATAGATAGGCATTTGGGCAACTTTAGAAGGAGTTAAAGCAAACCCTAGACCTAATGTCTAGTGACCAAATTTTGCTTGAAAACTCACTGAAATAACAAAATTTGACCTTGACACTTCAAAATCACTTTGTAAGAGCATATTTGATCACTGTAGGAAGGCTGGAAAGACTGACACTAACAGGTACCACACACTGCCCATCATTTATTTCAACATGCAAGTGATGAGGGTGAAATCCAGCTCAAATTATGAAGAGCTTCACCCGCCACTCCTCAAGGGATTCTTACCGACCTTCTTGTGCAAACACTTTGTGGCATATTGTCCCAACTCATGACAGTGAAAACATTTAATCTTTGAAAAGACCTTCTTCTTGCCGCCCTTACTGGAATATGATTTGGAATTGGATGACTTCCCCTTCCCTTTCTTTGCCTTTCCATCTAAGGCACAATTCTCCTCATCATCATTCTTGGATGAGGATCCATCTTTAGTGTTCTGCCGTATCTCTTCTTATACAAAGTCAGATCACAACTGCTCCAACTCTAATAGCTTCTCCCTCCCATTAACTGGGTCTTGGTAGCTGTGCCATCTCTTAGGAAGAACTAGAAGTGCTAGGCTCACCATATCGTCTTCAAAAACTATAACACTGACACTTCCAAGCTCATCCAGACATTGGGTGAACATGGTCAAGTACTTCGGTATAAAGTCACCCTTCTCCATCTTGATCTTTCTGAGCTTGTCCTTCAGTGCTAGCCTCTTATGATCACTGCTATTTTGAAACATGTATGTTAAGGCCTTATATAATGCAAATGGAGTCTCCTTACCGTGGAGGTTTGAGACAATATGATCTCGAACTCCTTCTAGGATAATCCTTATCGCCTTTTCCACACGCTTTCTCCACTTTTCCATATCTTGAGCATTAGATGGATTATGAATGTCGTTGTCTATGAATTCCTTAATCCCATTATCTTCCAACACTGCATCCATCCTATCCTTCCAAGAAATATACTTCGAGCTAACCTCAAGGGCATATTGGAGTCCCAATCCATAGAATGCCATCCTATTGGCTCTGAAGTATGATACTACAAATTCGATTTCTCTTGCAAAATACAAACTCTTATTCTCCTCTTCTATAGTGCTTTCAGCTTTGATACCATGTAGAAATTCCTTGTAGATTAAAATTGTAATATGTAATATGCTAAAACAATTGACTTGAATCTACTTTACTCATCAACGAAAACAATAAATGATCGATGAAATCACAAAGAAAATAAGAGAAAGAATTCAATCACACATAACACAATGATTTTATGGGGAAGGCCACAACTAAAACCCCTTGCTATATGTATATTGCATTAATCATCAAATATGAGAAGATTACAATGCTTTTCTCAAGCTCAAGCAACCTCTTCACTATCTATATCTATCTAAATGCTTCCCAAACAAGATCAAGCCAATACTTAGTTAATTCTGCTTCTTGCCAAGCTCCTATTTCTTTTTGTTGTGTTCTTGGGAATTAGCCCATATTTAATTGGGAAATTCCACAATTATGAATTGTGCAAACCTCATAGTCCTTCCTCTGGTTGCGTGCACCATCATTTTAATTTAGATGATTTAAAAAATGATAGTACACTGTCCCTAAACTCCAATGTCAACTAGATATTTCTCTAATCCGGCATGCATGAGTTAATTATGAGTGAATCATTAGTTTACTGGTTGATCACTACGAGTACATCCTGCTACTGCAGGTTACAACCCACTACAGTAAGTTACACCCCATTGCTGCAGATTACACCCCACTACTATAGGTTACACCTCACTATTGGATCTCCAACTAACTCCTCCATCAATTATAACTAGTTTAACTGACTTTAACTCAGTTGGAATGAATTAAATAATTATAACTCAAAATAAAACTCATATTCTCCTGCAAAAGACAAACTCATATTCTCCTCTTCTATAGTGCTTTCAACTATGATACCATGTAGAAATTCCTTGTAGATTCAAACTGTATATTGTAGTATGATAAAAAAATTGACTTGAATCTACTCTACTCATCAGCAGAAAAAAAATAAATGATCGATGAAATCACGAAGAAAATAAGAGAAAGTATTTAATCACACATAACACAATGATTTTCTAGGGAAATCCACAACTAAAAACCATTGCTATATGTATATTGCATTAATCATAAAAAATGAGAAAATTACAATGCTTTTCTCAATCCCGAGAAACCTCTGCACTATCTATATCTATCTCAATGCTTCCCAGACAATATCAAGCCAATACTTAGCCAATTATGCTGCCTGCCAAGCTCCTATTTCCTTGCATTGTGTTCTTGGGAATTAGCCCATATTTAATTGTGAAATTCCACAATTATGAATTGTGCAATCCTCATAAGCCTTCCTCTAGTTGCATGCACCATCAATTTAATTTAGATTATTTTAAAACTGATAGTACACTATCCTTAAACTCCAATATCAATTGGGTCTTTCTCTAATATGACATGCATGAGTTAATTATGAGTGAATATTTATTTTATTGGTTGATCATTATGAGTAGACCCGACTACTATAGGTTACACCCCACTATAGTAAGTTACACCCCACTACTGCAGGGTACACCCCGCTACTGCAGGTTACACCCCGCTACTGCAGGTTACACCCCACTACAGTAAGTTACAACCCACTACTGCAGGTTACGCCCCACTACTATAAGTTACACATCACTACTAGATATCCAACTAACTCCTCCATTAGTTAGAACTAGTTTAACCGACTTTAAATCAATTGCACTGAATTAAGTAATTACAACTCAAAATAAACTCAACTAGTGCTCCTAATTGTAGGAGACACTCTACATGACTCTAGTTAGACCCTAAAATCAAATTAACTGAGCTAACTAAGTCAAATTAACTTAGTTAACTATTACAAGTTGTCATGAGATGTGGAATTACAATTTAATTCCTAATTAATTCAAGGACAAATTAAATTAGGATTTTCTTGTTGCATTTTTAGCAAGTGTTCTTCTTCAATTTCCTATCATTTTAGGTGGGAAGATTGTCTTAATCGATATGATGGTGGTTGATCGCCCTTTAGAATTTAATATGATACTTGGGTGTGGTTATGTCTATGCTATGAATGTTATAGTGCCTTTAATTTCTTGAGTGATGTATTTTCCTCACAATGGAAGTATTGTCACTATTGATCAAGTTGCATCTGATAATTACCATCCTCTTTTGAACTTAGTTCAGAATACCCCTTGGTATGTTCCAAGTGTTCAAGTTGACACTTCCCTGCCATGGGTGATCTATGTCGCGTTATATCCTCAATGTTGAATTGCTTCTGAGAAGGATATTTTGAACTATTATTTTCCTTATCGGGACTTGGTCCCTACCGTTGATCGAGTGATTTCTCCTATGGGGGCATGGGACCCCTTGCTTCCCTCTTTTGATCCTTCTAGTTCTCATGATTTCTTGGATGTTGAGTTTCCTTCGTAGGAGGAACCTTTTTAAGCCATAAGTTTTAACTACCGAAGGAGTCCTTGGCCTGAGTCCCACAAGGGCTTGACTTGTCTTGAAGAACTATTATGTGTAAGCCACAAGGTTGTGTGGTTCCCTATACCATATTGTACATATAAGTTACAGATTTTCAAGTTTTGTATTCTATAACAAATTTTTTATATGAAGTTTATATATGGGATGTATTAACTTCTTGCCTAGCGGTCCTAATTATGTCTACAAAACTTTTAAGAATTCTCCTTTGGGTATTTTCATGGTTGATCTACTCTTACAGGTATTGGTTCTCGAAATTGGCATATAGGTTAGGATCTCCACTTTCATTGTGCATTATCAGTTTCCTTTTCCATTTTTTCCTTAGGATCAACGCCACCAAGATGTGCCACAAAACCTTCTCGCTTCTTAGAAGTGTCATAACTTCTGTGGTAGGAGCCTACCTTATCATAGGCACCATGGATAGTACCCTGTTGTCACTTTGCACCCATGCTAAAATTTCGTTCTTAGGCTTGGGAGTCCTCTTTAGTCTTGCCATGATTGTGCATTGAAGCCTCATTCTTTTTCTTCTTCACTATTATTTTGGATTTATACTCTAGAGGCTCCCCTATGTTGAGTTGTACTATTGCATTGCATATTGACCACTTGCATCTCTTTTGGCCTTAAGTCAACTTCATTTGGACTCGTGTACAAGCCACTTTTGACCATGAAATTTCAGTAAGAGTGAATCATGCATTCATTAGCCTTTGCAACTTGACACCCATTTTCTCGTGGAGAGAACATCCCCTGAGTGTTGATGACTAGCATCCGCCACCTTGCATTGAGAATAAGATAGTTCCAATCCTAGGAAGTAGTGCACTTTCTCTTGACACTCATTATCTCCACTGTAATATATGCATTATTTCATTCTTTTTGAGGCTTTAAATTTGAAAAATACAAAAAAATCAAATTTAAAAAAAAAGAGCGGGAATGATACAATTTCTTCATTATTTGATGGCATCAAGAGTCAACCATGTCACCCTTGAAAAAAGCACTTAAAATGAGTATTTCCTCCAATGATATGGGACTTAGTTTGAATTTAGGGAAGCCATAGCCTTGTTCTTGAGTCATTCCTCTGGTTGGTTATCTCTTCCAACCATGTGGAGATTTTGTTAATGCCACTACATTGCAAACTTATACGAAGTTATTTTATGCTGCCATAGAGTCACATCCAGTCATGCTTTTTTTAAAGGAAGTAAACTATTGTTGGCCATTCGATGGTGTCTATCGACTCATTTATGTCGACCATACAAATTATGTCAAGTTATTGTCAGTATCACATCAGCACATGGTCCTTCACTCATGCTGGTTAAGCAGGTCCCCATTGACTTCTTAATGGCGGATTTTCTCTTATCGACTTTGAAAAATTTCTCTAAGAGTAGATCTAGAGTTGCACACTGGCCCTATTTACAACGTTAATAGGTGACCTTGTGCTTAGCATTGATCAATATTATGGGTCCTTGACTGGGTGGTTTCCCTTGTGTTTGACGTTAGCTTACATTATCACACATTGGGATTCATGCAATACCTTGGTTTCCATTTCACCCTATTGGTGGATTCCTTTCCTTTGTGTCAACTTTCATTGTTGGTTGGTTCAAAAGATTTTTGTCGTGCACTAGCCACATCTTGTGTACACCGGAAATGTACTTCAGAATGGTTACTTCATCTCTCTTCTTCTGAGTTCTTCCAAATTATTGGCCTGCAGTTACACTCGCAATGGTTGATGTGGGATGCTTTAATTCCTTCCTTCCAGTGGATATTTTCCATCGACTCCAACTCATTGCTCTAGGAATAAGGTCCAGAGTCCTTTTTTAGTACCTTAGGGTTTGTAGTCATCAGTGGCAGACTCCTTTGCTATCGACAATGAGAATACATCAACATCTCTTGATTGATATATTCTTTCAAGTGTTTGACTTTAACACATTTGTTTGCACTTGTTATATTTTACTGGGGCACCTTGACACTCATTATCATTATTGATAAGTTCTCTCTCATTTTTTAATGATATACATTAATGATAGGTAATCAAACGATTTCTCACATGTTCAACTTCATCTCATTTATTCCCATAGTTTATAAATGCAGTGTCTATGGTCGGTGAAGACCTCGGGTTGTATCAACATCTTGGTTCACTTGACAACTCCATTTTTCTACCAGTGTCACCTCCCACCTTTATATGTTGCATCCCTTCGCAACAACATCTTATATGTTGGCACCTGAGTTTATACAATACCACTATTCCACCTATGTGACTTGGTACTTTTATGAGGATCAATTATGCAACATCATTGATCAGGTAGTCTTATAGCATCATTGAATGAATATTATTCTATATGTGATATTGAGACATAAATATGTTGTGTTCCTTCGTGGCTATGATATGATGATCCATTATGTATTCTAGAAATCCTTTTGTTCACTTATGCATACATTCTGGATTTGCTATATACTTAATCAATGGACATGCTTTATTACTTCCGGGCATGGGTATGCTTGCCTTAGACATGAGTTTTATTTATGACTCCTTCCACAGGTATTCGATGGGCTGGAATCTGGTGATTTCCTCCCAAGTTTTAGAATGAATCCTCTCTCTATACTTAATATATTTTGGCTATCATGTACCTCTTATGACCTCATATATTAGGGGGCATCTTTTATAAAATCATTTAGCACTCTTGTAGACTTGATGCTCTTTTATGGCCTTGGGAAATCACTTTTCTCATACAAACTTGATCTTATATTAAAAAAAATCTCAAATTCTATATGTGACTCTGCCCACACTAAATCACGTACATACGCGGGTCCTATAACACTTCACCCGTGTATACCTTTTAAAATATGAAAAAATAAAATAAAATGCTATTTTTGAGATGGGGTTTATGGGTTTTTATTGAGATCCCACCTACATTATCTCATGGCACAACTAACTTAACCAATTTCAGGTGGTATATATACACCCCTTGGGTAGGCCTAATTCATACAAGAGAAGCGCTATCAACATTATACCCATTTTTCTCCCAGCCAAAGTTTGTTTTTCCCATACCTCCTGCACTCCCAATCTCTAAGGAAACCTTGGTTTCCTTTGCAAACATTATCATGATCCTTATAGCATATCCTTGTGCTTGTTAGAGAGGTTCCCTTCATGGCTCAGGCTGAATGGATCCGGAGGAAGGCTTCGTCAATGCCTTTGGCCTAAATCAGGTTGTACCTTTCTTGTACCTATTGTTGTTAATAAATAAAGAAGATCATGTCTTGTTCATGATATGTTATTGTCTCATGAATAATAGTTTATGTGTTTATATATGATGATCTAACATATATTTTATGTATGCATGTTGAATTATCTATTATGTATATGCTTCTATGAATTGACTTGTAGGTATGCTCGTTATGGACAAAGCAAAGGGTTTGGACTCTACAGGAACATCTTCAAATGTGGGACCTCCAGGTATGTTTCCAAATACATGTTTGGTAATTCATATGTTTGGCATGCTTGTTTGACTACTCTTTGTTGATTATCTTGCTTTGCTCTATTGGGGATTTCAACCCTTGCATTAGGGAATTTTTCCCACTAACACCATAGGATTGGATAAGCATCTAAGATTGGAACTTCTTATGGATTATATAATCCAGGAAGAAAATTTGATGATAGATACTCTTTGAGGATGAGGTAGGGCATCCAAGACAAGCATAGTCTAAGAGGACCAATATTCTTTGATGATTCAAGATTGGAAATCCAAGATAAGAATAGTCTTAAAAGCACATACCCATTGAACCTCTGGATGGAGTATGTGCTGAGAGATGGTGTGGCATCTCATGTAAAGCCTCTCAGTATAATGTTATCGAATGAAGACGAGGTTTTCTAGTTAAGGCCTTAAAGGACAATGTTGGTAATGGTGTAGATGCTTGACACAAACGGGTTATCAATTTGACTCTTCATATGATAATGCTTCAAGAATGATATTCCTTGTACTATGAATATCTCCATAGTTAAGAGGGAGTGTTGGAAATTATAACTAGGTTTGGTCTTCATAATGACTTATTTATAATCATGACATTGTATAATTTGTATAAAGAATGAAAGAGAAATAAATTTTTTTATTTGTATTTTATTTTATGTAAAGCATGGGTTTCATGCTCAAGTCTAGGTCAAAAGAATTTTCTTCGTGTTTCTAGGTATTTCTAGGACAAAGAAGAATTTATGGCATGTGTTATAGTCCCATTTCGACTCAATGTAACAAAGGGAAATAATTATTTTGTTAAGAAAAATCCATTTATTCCTCCAAGACCAAGTCAACGTAAGGGAGGGATATTTGATCCCTTAAGAAGGCTATAAATACAACGAGTTTGACCTCATTTGAGACACACGTCTCACACAAGTTCGATCTATAATAGTGAAGGAGAAAAAGAGATGGAAATGACGAAGAAAATAAGTCGAAGTGTCTTGGATCATCTCTCTCTCTCCACATGTGCGAAGTTGGGGTTTTTTTGTTGCTAATTGTAGGAGGTGTTGGAAAAAATGCTGGGGGGGGGGGGGGGTGAATCAATATTTACAAATCAATAAATTTTTACATTTCATATTCAGATTTCTATACGCGACTGTTCTTAAGACAATTAGCGTATATCCAGTGAACCTATGATTCAGTTAATCCATCATATGTTTGTCTTCATCCAGTGAATTAGTAAAAAAATTAGATAAACAGTAACCATGTGTTGTAATTATAAAATAAACCATCACACATAAGCAACACACAATTTAAGGTGGAAACCCAATGTGGGAAAAAACCACCTACTGTTGTCATCTCTGCCTTCTTTTTAATATAAAGAAAAAGTTGTTTACAATATTTTATTGGCACGGACTCATACCAATATGCATGTACCCACCTGCAGAAGACTACAACCTTCACTCGTTCTCCAGCTTCTACTGGAAGGGAGCTACAACCCCCTGGCTCTTGTACTGGCTGATATGTTTACTAGTGCATAGGTGCCAACCTATAGAAGGCTACCACCTTCACTCATTCTCTAGTTGCTACTGGAAGGGACCTCCAACCCCCTAGCTCTTGTACTGGCTAATATGTTTACCAGTATGTAGGCGCCGACCTACAAAAGGCTACCACCTTCATTCTTTCTCCAGGGACCACGTTTCATCAAATTTTCAGATTGGATCCACTTGTTTCAATACATCATAACTTGTGGGACACATTTCATCAAATTTTCATAATGGACCCATTATCAACACTTAAGCTCAATATCAAAAATCAAATTGTAACTCATCATTGTAACACTGTCATTTATCTCTGACACATCTAAATCAATCAATCATTGAAACAAAATCATATATTTCTAAATTAACCAGTCATTGAAACTTCTGACACATCTGAATTAAACAACCACTGAAACCTCTGACACAACTGAATAACCCAATCATCAATTTATGATACAACTGAATTAACCATTCACTCAAAACCCCAATCGACACTTAATCATAATTCAACTAATCAACTGGAATAGTCAAATCACTATAACCAGTACATAGATCTGAAATTAGAACACTACATAAACAACCAGAACCAACTGCAACCTCAAAACTCATATGTCAGAATGTATACACTCCTTCAATGACTGCGTGTATAAGCTACTTTCTGTAACCCAACTTGCATATACCTCTAAATATACTGAATCATAAAACTTCTGAACCAAAAAATGTACTAACCAAAGACATTATGAAGATATACTATCATATTACAGAGTTCTAAATAGATAGCAAAAACGATCACCCTTCTTACTCAATCAATTAGTCAGTCAGACTTAATCTCCTTATACAATCAATTTAACTTCAGATCTAATGAAGACATCATTGAAAAATAGTAGTAAAATAGCAACAATGATAAGATAGATTAGTCATTTCTGAACAACATGCCCTTCCTCTCCATACACTACTTGGAAGTGATGAATTTGTGTGTATACGTGCCTTCACCGAGGTGAACCTGTGTATAGATCTGCAAATAATGACTTATAACTTCGCAGCTTTTCAAGACTTCATATATACCCAGATCATAGTATTTAAAGGATAAAACATGTGTTAGCACTCAAATCTAGCCTATCCATTATCAGATCATACAATGATAAGTCATTCTCAGGATCCTGATCCATCATTAGTGCATAATTATTTTAGATCTATTAGATCTCATCCATCATCAAGCACTTAGGTGCATACTTAGTTCAGATCAAGCAAAGCATCAACAACCCATAACATGCATATTTGCTTTTGGGCTAACTCTTCATAATATTTTCATCACTTTCACACCCTCGCACTTTGATCTTCACTTTCTTATATAATTTTATCCTTTTTCAATACCTTGGGTCAAAACCATAGTTATGCCGATGGTATTCGTTGACGGGATCAATACAATTTTCTTTGCTCATTACTATTGGCCAATACCATGGTAGGAACCCCTGGTATACTTTAACCTTAATTTTCCATCCCATACGCGCTTTTCCTTCTGTGAAACTGCGTGCATATGTATGCATGCCTTGTATTCTATGTACCCACATGTATACACGACTTGGACTAGGTTAAACAACATATACAACTTAAAACATTCTCTTTCCTCAATTGATTGATTATGATCTATAATCCTTTGTCCCATCATCCTGTTCTTCTGTTCCATTACTATATTACCTCTGAATTGACCTGTTATAATGTGAGTTGCCATCACTTTATCAATTCTGAACTGATTCCTTTGAATTGCCCTACATTTTGTGACATCTGTAAACACAACTGCGATGCATTTTGTCACATC
This sequence comes from Pinus taeda, assembly GCA_000404065.3. NCBI lineage: Eukaryota > Viridiplantae > Streptophyta > Pinopsida > Pinales > Pinaceae > Pinus > Pinus taeda. The sequence goes on along the minus strand of APFE031049268.1, from coordinate 34,757 downwards.
TTGTTTATACCTTTATCAAGTAGTCCATTCATCAAATACGTTGTCATCAAGGACAACACCTAATTTCCCATATCAAGCTTCTAATTCTGATTCGTAAACGTTTGACCCATTATTCTGTTCCATCATTCTGTCACCTCTGATCTGACGTGTAGATTCATCTAGTTACCATATATTTGTCTTGTTACAAGTGAGTTTCCATCAAGGACAACACATGCATCATAATGCCAACAGGAGGATGAAATTGCAGGTCCGAAATTATGAGGTGTAGATGTAGGGACAAAAATATGGGATGAATTTGTAGTAGGTCAAAGTTTGGAAACTGCCTTGAAGAATAATTTGTTGGGTGTTGGGCATGGAATCCCCCCAAGGCATGTTTTGAGGCTCAAAGCCCAAGTTTGGAGTCGATATTGTTGTAAAGACTCTGCGAATTGCGGGCGCATAGCACGAAATGTATGATAGAGTCACAACATTGTCTGCCCTAGTCTTGTAATGTACGGTCAACTTACCCATGGTCTGCAAACCATGGGATTGTATAAATAGAGCGAGGCTCTAAGTGTAAAAGATAACTAATAGCATAGAGGAGTAGTAGAGAAAAGAAAAAGTCTAAGAATCTAAGTGTGTTTTTGGGTTGTAGGGTAGGAGAAGGCTCTGCAGCTGAGTGCGCGTGGTGGGGTCGAGTCTATAACCCAAGAAGAAATCAATAAAGAGAAGTTTTGTTACCAATTTGTGTATATATTCTTTGGTTAATGCATGTTTGATATAATTTGTGAATATACTATTTATTTATTGCGCGCACCTGTATGAATGATTTATGTTGTTAAGTATAACTTAAAGCACACAAGTAGGCCAAAATAATCAACTAACATTGGAATACTAGTAAGGAATTGGGTAATAACAACATTTAGCCCTCGAGTAGGGCTGCGTGAAGGCATCATCTCAGGCTGTGAGGTATGGAAAGTGCGCATAGTGACGTATGCGCAGGGTCGAAACACAAACCACTTGAACTCATCAGGCATATCTAGGGTGTGGAAACCTAGTTCTAACACCCTCCCATACTACTTTTGGTGAGACCCTAGTCCACGCTCTATGGACTATTGCCAAAATGACCTTTAGTTCCAGGATTTGTTTGGCTACATCACCTTTGAACCTGGGTCAGGCCCATATGCCAACAAATGGTTCCGTTGCTGGGAACGGGATCTGCATAAGAGATGTCCGATGTCGTGCCATTGGAATCCGACAAAGAAAGAAATTGAAGAGTGGCTAGACAGAAAAATTCACGTGTTCGCGGTGCAGGAAAACAGGAATCCTCGATTATCGAAGGAAGAGTGGTTAGAGCGCTACTTGTATACGGAAATCCATGAAATTTTCTTTGCATCCTTCCCCTCTGAGTTGTACAAGTGGATCACGAAGTTAACAGACAATTAAGGAAGGTGTAGGCTCGACAAACCTATTGTGTGGACTCCAGAGTTGGTGCACAGACTAGAAGCATCAGAAGATAAGATCGTGTGCACTGTGGACCATTGGCTCTATCGAATTATAGGAGGGTTTATCACTAAGTTCGTGGTAGATACTTCGGTCAGCTGCAACGATGCGGAACAACGTTTCCTCAAAGGACCGCGAGGTAAGTACGTTAAATATCTGAACACTTGGATTAAGATGCTATTGTGTGAAAAGTGGGTTATGTGAATAAATTGATGTTTGGGGCCATACAAAGTGGGAGGATCTATAGAAATGAAGGTAGCACAGAGATAGAAACTAGTCCCTAGATTTCACCTCGACGAGAAAGCAAGGAAGAGCTTGTTAAAGTTTCACCAAGAAGTGCAATCAGTTTGATAAGGCAGCGAATTCCACACATACCACCACCTGTTTCACCATCTTCACCCCCATCTCCGCCCACACCACCTCCGCCACCACCACAGTTCAATATGGCGAGTGCAATAAAGTTGTCAGTGTTCAAAGGAGTAGGGAACGAAGATCCGTACCAATTTTGGTTCGTAGTAAAGGCTGTATGTGAAGCACAAGGAGTCATGGATGATAATATAAAGAAGGCAACGTTGGTCAATGCCTTGTAGGATCACGCACTGATGTGGTACATTAAGCATTCAAATGATAATCCAAACGCAGGGATCATGAATATCCAAGCTGCGCTAAAAAGGGAATTTAACAGGCCAAAATCAGAGACACAGTCGATTATTGGATTTAAGGAAATAACGATGCTTCCAGGAGAGACCCCTTAGGAGCTGGATCAGAGACTGAAGGATATGATTCATGAAGCCAACATGACCTTGACGGATGACAACACCATGCATGGTTTGTAGCATCACTAACGCCGCATCTAAGGACCACATTGTCACAACAAAAGCTATCCACTCAGGTCTAGACCTTGGAAATTGCAATGAGATTGCACAAGACCCCGATACAAGAACCTAGCCTGGGAGTCCAACAGATCCACACGAAGTTGAAAAACTTGTGCCTTGAGATGCAGAGCTTGAAACAAGACAAGACAACTCACCCAGAAGCGCGTGAGGAGGTATGGTGCATAAAGTGCAAAGGCCAGGGACATGACAAGGACCATTGTCCAGTCTTCGCGAACTACCTGGCGGGAGGAGGGTCGATGCCATTGAGACCAGAGGCACAATCAAGACTGAGCACGGTGCCTCCATTATGGTGCATGATTTGTCAGATAGGAGGGAAGCATGCTATAGATAACTGCCATCTATTATAGGAATATACGCAGACGTCCCAACAACTGTTCTGTAATTTCTACAGGTCAGTAGGCCACGATGAGCATACATGAAGTTATGAACTGATGATGGTTCTAACTCCTACCTACAAAGTTCAGACCAAAACGCGAGCCCTCGACTAAAATGTAGGGATGGCATGCACTGGATTTCAGGGGCGCGGATGAGGTCGAGGTGGAATGGGACCAGGAAGGGGTCGCGGACAGCTGATATGTTACAATTGTGGAGGGCCGAAGAATTATGCCTACGATTGTACAAATATGACGAGAGCATCATGTTTATATTGTACCCAGTTTGATCATGAGATGGAGGACTGCCCCACACTGATAGCGAGGTTGCGTGATAAAGGAACACTCTAGCCTCCCTCGGCTAAGAACCTGCAAATGATGAGGTCTGAGCCATGTGAGGAGGACCCGAATGTAAACATCGTGCTCCGAAGTGGTATCTTGATGGGAGATGACAAGGGAAAGCAGCCCGAATAGAGTGCCTGGGTTGGCAAGGCTCCAACAAAGGAACTAGAGTTTGATTTGGAGCATGCAAAGGATACATTCATGGAAGCTAAGAAGAGCTTCACAGAGGCCTCCACTTCAGGTAGTAAAGACAAATTAGAAGTGGAGATGGACCCATCAATGCTCACTTCTTTTTGGAGACATGCATGAAGCTGTTTCACAATATCAAGGCTATGAAGGGACTGCAAGAACTCATCACTATATGCGCTGGGTCAGGAGAACCGCGCGTAGTCCAGAAGCTCGGGAAGCACACAATGCGAATAGGAAGGGAGATGAGATTGACTGCACAAATCGGTGAATATGAGATGGATCAAGTGATTTTGGATCTGTTAGAGTCAGCGTTTGCAGCCTTCCTCCAGTGATCAAACATGCTCTTACAAAGTGATTTCAGGGTGTCAAAGTCAAATTTTGTCATTTCAGTGAGTCTTCAAGTAAAATTTGGTCACTAGGTATTAGGTATAGGGTTTGTTTTGACTATTTCTAATTTTTTCCAAGTTTTGGTCCATTTCACCATTCAGTTGAGAGTAGCATCATTAAGAGAGTTGAAATCATCATTTCAGGTGCCAATGGGTCATTTTACACATGTTCGTGCTTCAGTTGTACTTGGGTAAGCCTCATTTCCCTCTCCTAGGGTTTTGAAGGTAATTTTTCTTTGATAGTCAAATCATTAACAAAACTTGTATCCTGATGTTCATACACCTTCCCCTATCCTTAATGTACCTTATTAAACACTTCCCATCACTGATATCCCTCAAATTCATCATTTTCCCACAAACCCTAACTTCTTGCTACAACTTGACAATTTTTTAGGCTAGCCCTGTGTTTTTCCCTTTTGGATCCCTTCCCCTCACTCAATCTTTAAAATTCCACTTTACCCTGTTTCCTAACATCTCTCAATACTTCCAAAAACTTTCTCAAGAATTTAGAAGCCCCATTATCCCCTTCATTTCACTTCATTTCGACAAATCCCCTGTTCCACACATCAGGATAGGTTTGACTCAAATGATGTTTTTGAACAAGAAAAAATGAATTTGGAAAAAGTGAGAGAGGTTTTTGTCTAGAATAGTCCACGGAAGTAAAAAATCCTTCACTTTTTACACATGTATCATGGTTTTAGAGAAATTTCAAAAATATAGTTGGCTCAGGAGAATTGCTACACCTTTGGAGTGACCTTGGGAAAATCAAGATTTCTGCTAGCTTGGTTTGCCAAATGACTTGCTTGATGAGTGAAATGATAACTAGACACAAAGATGTTTCCAATGAGGTGTCATTATCTTAATTTTGAGTTGAGGAAGACCTTCAAACGTTGACTGCAATAGCACTATGCATTTAGGCAACCTCATTTTGCACATTTTGACCAGTCTTGGGAGATTTGACTTCTGACAGGGCAAATGAACTCCAAATTGAAAACTTCAAGATGTTTTGGAAATTAGACTCAATAAGATTTCCAACGAGCTATCTTTAACCCAAATTGGACACCAAGAAAGCCTCCAAAATCGGTTTTCAAAAGGGCACTGTGCATCAAATCAGTGGCGCTATGCATCAAATTTTGCAACACAGGAAATCTCAGTTGATGCGCAGCGCCACCGGCGTTGCGCATTGGATTGGCTCACTTTTTTGCCAAATGGATTGTAGTTTTGGATTTATCATGAAAAAAAACCAAACCTAGAAAATTTCATCAAATTTGGAGGAGATCTTGGCCACCAAAAGGACAAAAAAACACTCAAAAAGTGCCCTCTCTGCCATTTTCTGGACACACAAGAACCAGTTTTGGGAGAATCCACTTTTGAGGTGGAAAATGACCTCCAAATAAGAAATTTCAAAGTGTTCTAGAAATTAGACAGGAAGGGATTTCCAACAAGCTATCTTCGACCTGATTTGGTGAAGTGCAAGGCCTCCAAAAGTAGTCATGAAGCGGCATTGCGCATCAGGATCAGGGCACTGCGCATCAGGCAAATTTTTGCCAATTTTGCCTAAAACTCAAAATTTTGCCCTGCTTCTTTAGTGGTTGAATTTTCTTCTTTTCTTGGTAAATGTATGTGTGCTAAATGATGTATTTAATGTAAATATTGATGAAAATTACCTCATAGGGTAGATACATCAAGTTCCAAGTGGTTTTGAACTGTAATGAATTGGTTTCCTAAGTTTTAGAGGCAAGTTGTTCCACAACCTACTTTTGTGTTCCTAGTTTAGATATGGTTGAAACCACCCCTCTTCTCATGGATTCAACCCTGATAGCTAGCATGAGTGGTTTCCTTGCCTATATGATGTAATTTCTTAGTCATTTGTAAAGGTTGGACTTTGGCAGAAGTGTTGGACTCATTGAGCATTTTGTATCAGTAGTTTGGCAAGGAATAAAACCAGGTTTCATAGCTATTTTTGTGGTATTCTTATGACAATGAGTTTATGTGTTGTTCCTTCTTTGTAATGAGTTTTCTCTAATGTTTTATATGTATCCACATCTCTCTCTTTCTTCTCAACTAAATGATTAAAGGTGAATAGATAAAATACACTAATTTACAGTGCTTTGTCTTGGGAATGCATTTGGTTTTCAATGTTTTCATTGTTTGAAGAGGATTCATAGTTTCTTATACCCTCCTCAGCTCCTCAGCTGTCTACTCTACCATCTCAAAATCCATTTCTAGTACATAAACGCTTGTCTACCTTTCCCCACAAAACATCACTCTATCCCTGAGTTGATTTCTTGGACCCAATCTGCCTTCTCCAATTGATCCAGCAACCAAAACCTAAAATCAAACTAGAAACCATAATCTACTATACCTAGCCTAAAATCAACATTCATTTTCAATCATCTCAAGCCCTAATTTCCAATATCCTAATTGAGATTTATAAGGAGAGAGCCCTCTCTCGACCTGGTAGGGCTAGCTACCATGTTAAGCGTGGTTTGATGTTACCCTAAACCTGCCTTCTTTAAGCTTGAGGTAGATTTAGGCACTAACCTAGTGGCGACTCCACTGGGGACGTAGTTTTATGTTCCTCAGCAAAATGTAATCAATTTCAGATCTGATTATTGATGGTGAATGGCGATTAGACATAACAAGGCTGAAATCATTCACCTAGCGACTCCGAATCAGTTTCGAGATCAGATCCAAGGACTCCACTGGAGGATGAACCTGACCAGCAGAAACATGAAAGGACAATATGGAGAGATCAGGTATTCAAGTTGGAATTTCATCCAAGACATTATGTTCTTTTTTATAAATTATTTCTTCTCTTTTCCCGAGAATGTCAAGAAGGCTTTGCAAAGTATATTGTGTTCGAGAAAAGATCCAAGACTTGCATTTGATTCTTTCCCTTTGAATATTGTGAATACAAAACGTTCGCATGCCTTTGATATTGATCAAGACCTTTCTTCTGAATTTTGTGATGACCATCTTCAAACTAATGAGCCTAAAGAGACCAAGACTGATTCTACAGCTTCTGTACATACCCCACTACCTTCTAAAATTCTAGATCGATATAAGCCTCTGATTTTACCTCCTATATTCCACGCTTTCCCTAAAAATTATTACCTATATCTACCAAGATTTGATGGTGAATGTGACAACATCACTGCTGAGAGACATGTACTGAATTTTGAGTCTTTTCTTGACCTTTTTGAAGTTGATGAAGAGGATGTCAATATTAGGCTTTTTGCTCTTTCTTTGCAAGGCAAAGTCAAGAGTTGGTTCAAAACCCTGCCTGATGCAGGCATCTCGAATTTACAGCAGTTCGTCAAAGTGTTCCTCGATAAGCGGTTGGTCAGACAGAACCCTTTCTTGATTCTAGAATAATATAACTAGTTGAAAAGACTACCAGGGGAGATAGTACAACAATTTTCTGCCAGATTTAACCAAGTTTATTGTTCGATGCCTATTACTATAAGACCTCCTCCTGGATCCGCTCTCTTGCACTACCTGGAGGCCTTTGATCCGGAAATGGAGTTTCATCTAAGAGAAAGGAACCTTGCAACACTTGAAGAGATGTAGAACAGTGCAGTAGATGTAGAGGCTAATTTTCTGATCAGAAGGGAAAAGTTGAAGGAAGAAGAGATGAAGAACATAGATCTAGAGGAATTGACATCTTTACAAGTAAAGCTCGACATTTTGGTAAGTGCAGTGGAAGAGATGATGCAAAAGATCACCACAAGGAATGAGTATAATGTTCAAGCCCATGGCTCGCTGATTGAAGAAGAACAACTTGCTGATCCAAAACATTTTGTTTCTTATCCCAGTTGTCATAGACCTAATAATGATTGTTTTATAGATCATCTTGGAGAAGAAAGATCTATTGATATGACATGCATGCTTGATGATGTATTTTTTACTGATGATTTGCCTCAGTTTGATCAGTATGATGATGATTATGTTCTCCAAACAGAAGCTAGTCTTGCAGACAAATCAAAAGCTACTTTGTGGGAGGAGGAAGTTCGCTTTCAACAACTTGAATACGGTGATCAGCTGTTGCATATCAGCTATGGAAGTGAGAAGGAAAGTGCAACAAATTTTCAAGTAAGTGAAGGATCTTTGCCTTTTTGTTTTGCTTTGTTTCAGTTCATTAGAGAAAACTTTCATGCAATCAGAACTCAACTGTCGACAAGTCTTGATCTGGACCATGTTGAGGGCAAAGAAAACCTGGTTCAAGACTTCTCATATCTAGATTTGCAGCCCCTGAATGCCATTGGTTTTCAAGTTGCAGATGAAGACTTGGAAGTTGGAACATATGATCAAATGATGCAAGATGATTCCGTACCATTCTATTTTTAATCATTTTAGTTTTTGAAGGGAAATTTGCATAGTATATCTTCAAATGAGCAGCCTATAGAAAATCATGCAATCTCATTGGAACCAATATAAAATGGGTTGCAGCAGTCTTTTTAGGTTTTTCATGATCCAATAGCTAATGTGTTGGATGATGTCTGCAGTGAAAGTCCTTCTCCACTAGCTAACTGTGAGATTGAAACAAGTATTGATACAAACTTTATCTGGTAGCCGGTTTCTTTGTCATTATCAACAAGAGTCTCGTCACAAAGCTTAGATGAAAGTTTGTATTCATGGTACAAGGAGAAGAAAAGTAATCCATTAGATGAGCTAAGTCTGAGTGTGCATGAATTTCAAGATCCTTATGCAGTGTTTTTGGAGTTACATAGAGAATCCATATTATTCAATGGATCCGTTTACAAGTTTTCATGGGAGTTTTCTTTCAGCAGTTCTCTCTTGTTGTTCATAAGAAAGCACTTGCAAAGAATTCAAATAGCAGCCAGAATACTTACTTAGTTGCATTGGTTGTTTCATTTCACTTGATCAGGTGATGAATGGAATAGTTAGAGTAGGTTTTATTGAATAAGCTCCATTTTGAGCATATTTTCCAATTTGTCAATTGTGTTTTAGTCTTGAGTCATTTTTTGTTTCAGTTAGTTTCAAGATAGTTTCGGTTGAGTGTCTAGTTTCAGCTTTTGAGAGTCTTTTTCTAGTTTTGCATTAGATAGTTCTTAGAAATTTCAATTATGAGTTTTGAGTCTTGAGTCTTGTGTTATTGTTGCCAAGATATTGATTCCATATTTCCCAATGGATAAGGCACTGGTCTGCTCTCCCAAAGATTTGCGGTTCTTGGCACCTCCAAGGAGCTACCATCCCCATTGGAGCCAATGTTAGAGTCAGTCTTTACAGCCTTCCTCCAATGATCAAACATGCTCTTACAAAGTGATTTCAGGGTGTCAAAGTCAAATTTTGTCATTTCAGTGAGTCTTCAAGTAAAATTTGGTCACTAGGTATTAGGTCTAGGGTTTGTTTTCACTCTTTCCAAAGTTTTCCAAGTGTCAGTCCATGTCACCATTCAGCTGAGTGTACCATCACTTAGAAAGTTGTCATCATCATTTCACATTCCAATGGGTCATTTTACACCTTATTCATGCTTCAGTTGTACTTGGGTAAGCCTCATTTCCCTCTCCTAGGGTTTTGAAGGTAATTTTTCTTGGATTGGGTAAGATCTTGTGCATTTAGTTGAATGGTATGCCTACTTCAACACATTTGAACATATTACCATTGGGGTCATATAGTATGCTTTTGGGTATGGACTAGATATATCTTCATAGTACTAAAGTGGACTATTATGACAAATCCATTGAGTGCTTGGATGACAATGGTGAGTATAGAATCTTGTAGGGTAAGAAGAAAGTAGCATCAGTTAGGATGGTGACATCTATGCAGGAAAAACATAGTCACAGAAAAGGGTGTGTGTTATTTGGAGTACATATTTCTAGTGATAAAGGCAAGGAGGATGAAGATGCTGAGGTATTGAGAAGGCACCTGATATTGCAACAGTTTTAGGATACATTTATGGCAAAGATTTCAAAGTTTCTGCCTCACAGAGAAGTGGACTTCTCTATTGAGTTGGTACTTGAGGCAGCACCAACATCAAAGACACCATAAAGGATGAGCACTCCAAAGTTAGTAGAGTTGAATTTCCAGTTGAAGAAAATGCTTGACAAGGGATACATTAGGCCATGTTTATCACCGTGGGGTGCACCGGTGTCATTTCTAAAGAATAAAAATGGTACTCTCAGGTTATGCATTTATTACAGGCGGTTGACTAAGGCGACCATCAATAAAAAGTACTTATTTTCGAGGATTGATGATTTATTTGATCAATTAATGGGAGCAACAATTGTTGAATTGAGGCTTCTGTGATCCATAACAATTATAAGAAGAATTTCGGCATAAATCACATGTAGAAAACCTTTTTCGACGCATTTCGAACCAACTAGTGTGGTTCATTGTCAGGACAAGTGGAATGAATAGATCTCACTTTGCATATTAAATAGATAGCAGAACATTCTAGACCAGGTAACGACTATAATGACAATGACTAGATTTGACCGGGAAACGACTAGTTGATTTAGATAAGGGTTACAAACTTTATTAAATAAGTTAATATTCTTATTAAAATACGAAATGGATCATTTTATAATTATAAATATATATTAGAATAAGTAAATTTGAATAAGTAAATCATAAAATAAATTAATCTAAAATTGTTAGTTATCAAAGTTAATATAAATATTAGTTAGTTATAGAGTAATCTAAAAATAGTTAAATTATATTTTTAATCAAAATATAAGTTAAAAGGACATATATTTATAAATATATATTGAAATAAATTAATTTTAAATTAATTTTAAATTAATATAATATTAAAATAAATAAATTAAAAATAAAATAATTTTAAATAAATTAATCCAAAATTGTTAGTTATAAAGTTACTATATATAAATATTAGTTAGTTATAAAAGTAAAATTAGATAATCTATAAATAGTTAAATATATTTTGAGCAACAGTGTTATCAAAGATTGATTTGAGATCCGGATATCATCTGGTATGCATCAAGGAAGAGGACATTTACAAGAAAAATTTCCGGACAAGATATGGGAATTATGAGTTTATTGTAGTTCCATTTGGTTTAACTAATTCCCTAACTACCTTTATGCGTTTGATGAATAGTGTGTTGCGTCCTCATCTGAACAATTTTGTTATTGTATTCATTAATGACATTTTATATATTCTAAGAATGAGGAAGAGCATGCCGAGCATTTAGAAAAAATTCCAGACTATTGAGAGAGCATCAGTTGTATGCTAATCTTAGTAAATGCAACTTCTTTCAGACAGAGGTACATTACTTGGGGAATGTGGTCTCTAAGGAAGGTATACCTGTAGATCCATAGAAGATAAGAGCTATCATGGAGAGGGAAGCTCCTAGAAATGTGGATGATGTAAGATCGTTCATGAGGCTAGCAAGCTATTATAGGAGGTTCATCAGGAAGTTTTCTTGATTGCATATCCTATTACATCATTGCAGAGGAAAGGTAAGAAATTTGAATGGATAGAGGAATGTGCAACAAGTTTTGAGCAGTTAAAGCAATTGTTGACGAATGCTCCAAGCTAAAGATTGCATACCCAACCAAAGAGTTTTTAGTGTGTACAGATTCTTGCAAGACAGGACTTGGTGGAATCCTTATGCAAGAGGGACATGTAGTATGTTATGAGTCACAAAAATTGAATGAGCACGAACATAACTATTTGACACATGATCTTGAGTTGGCAGCGATCATTCATGCGTTGAAGATGTGAAGGAACTATCTTCTTGGAAGGAGGTTTGTATTGATGAGTGATCACAATGGGTTGAGATATTTGTTTAATGAACATAATCTAAATGCCAAGAAAGCTAGATGGTTAGCCATGGTCAATGAGTTTAACTTTGAGATCAAGTGTATCAACAGTAAAGAGAACATGGTTGCATATGCTCTTAGTAGACAGATACAGGTAAATCACATTGCAACTATGAGTTCTTGTGGGACAAATTTATTGGATCAGATTTTATAGGAAGGCCAACAGGATGATAGGTATAGACAACTTATGCATAGGTTACAATAGAGTATAGGTACATGTACATGTACGGGTAGTGGTACAAGTGCACATGATGCAGATTATCATCTTTGAACAAATGACTTGATCAGATTTAGGGACAAGATATATGTGCCAGACAATAGTGAGCTCAAGAAGATGATCTTTAGGGAGTTTCATGCGAAATCATGTTAAGGTAAACTAGGCCACCAAAAGACATTGACAATAGTAAAGAAGCTTTATTATTGGACGAATCTGAAGAAGGATATGGCAAAGTTTATGGGTAGATGTTTAGACTGTCAGTAGGTAAAGGTAGAATGTAAGCATCCAGTTGGAATACTATAGACAATTGTGATTCCATAATGGAAATGGGAGGTAATTTCCATGGATTTCATCACAGGTTTGTCAAGGACATCTTGATAGCATGATTCCATCATGGTTGTGGTGGATAGGTTGACTAAGGTAGCACACTTAGTTCCAATGAAGACTACATATTTAACTAGTGATGTGGCATAGGTGTTCATCAGAGATGTGGTCAGATTGCATGGTGTTCTAAAAAAGATTGTGTCAGACAGGGATGCAGAGTTCACTTCCAAGTTTTGGAAGGAGTTATTTGTAGGTTTATGTACAAAGTTGGCTTTCAGTACAACTTATCATCCGCAAACAAATGGATAGATAGAGAGGGTCAACAGGATATTGGAGGACATGTTGAGGTTGTATGTTATGAATCAACATAGGAGATGGGAGGAGTACCTTCCATTAGTTGAGTTTTCTTATAACAATGGTTACCGGAAGTCACTGAGGATGAGTCTATTTGAGGCATTGTATGGGTGGAGTTGTAATAATCCCATTAGTTGGAGTGACCTGGTGAACATGGTATTGATTGGACTGAATATGTTAGTAGAAATGGAGCATAGGATAGACATAAAAGATATGCAGATCAAAACAAGTTATTTAAGGAGTTTCAAGTTAGGGAACAAGTGTACTTGCACATCAAGCCAAAGAAGAGCTCCTTGCGGATTGGATCATGTGCCAAGCTGGCATCTCAATTTTGTGGACCTTTCAAGATTCTTGAAAGGATTGGACTAGTATCTTATCAACTTGTACTGCCTCCGACTGTGAAAATCCATGGTGTTTTACATGTGTCATTGCTTAAGAAGTATGTTAAATATGTTGATCATGTGATTGACTGGTCTGTATTGTAGGTGGATCTAGATAGAGAATTCTAGTCAGAATGTTAGTGTATATTGCAAAGAAATGTCCTCATGCTCCAGAACCAAGCAATCGAGCAGGTTAAGGTGTAATGGAATCACCTTGGGCCCGATGAACCTACATGGGAGATGTAGGATCAAATGCGGGCTATGTATCCTTCTTTATTCATTAGTTCAACGAATGTCCTTGATATATGTTTTGGTGTGATGTTTTGGTTTATGTATATATATATATATATATATATATATATATATATATATATATATATATGTACACACACATATGGATGTAAATACTGCCATGAGCTACGTTATAAAGCTCCAATAGGCGGTATGGGTGTCATGTTGTTATGTTGTCATATTGGTTTGCTTCTCAGCACGTTGATTATTATAAATACTCCAATGAGCTAAGTTATAAAGCTCCATGGGAGATATGTTTTTCTTTCAACTATCTTGTTGGTTGTAGGTGTTATTGAACACCGAGGATAGTGTTTCCCCAAGGGGGAGGGTTCTGTAACAGCCCTTGTGAAAATTCCATGTAATAAAATTTAATAAAGGCAAAACAATAACCATGGTTATGGGGCACTTATTCCAAGCTAAATTTTGGGCAAAACATCCTAGTGTGGGTGATCATTTCGGTTATTATGGCTAAGGAAATTGGCAAAGGCAATGGAAAAGGCTTTGGAAAGACAAACTGGCATTTTTGGCAATTTATTTATGAAAATAATGGAAATTAGGAGAAAAGGAAGGTGAAAGGTCACAAGTTGCATGTGAGGAGGAAAATGAAGGAAATTAAATAAATTAGAGGCCTCATTAATAAAAAGGCTTCTAAGGATCAGCTGGTACCTTTCGTCAGTTCAGTTTTGAAGCTCTCTCTATTCTCTCTCTAACACACTCTTGGACACTTAGAGTTTTCTTGGAGCACTTTACCTTTGGATCAAGAAAAGCAACCAAGGAAAATAGGAAGCAAATATAAGGAAGAGAAGGATCAAGCAGCTGCAACAGGTTTACTTGTAGGTATCAATTTTCATGTGCAATTTCCTTGCTAGATTTGGCATGCATGGTTATGCATGTGTGTTCTTGTTTCTCTTTCTGTCATCATCATTTGTTTTTCCAGGTGTGATAATGTTCTTCAGCCTTGCCTTGCCATTTTTGGATAGCCATGGTGAGATGGGGTTTACATGTTTTGGTTGAGCTGGATTGTCAGATGGATTTGAAGCTGAGTGAGGTGGATCTTTGAATGAAAGAACACATGGCCTAGTGATCCCTAAACTAAACTGTGGATTGCGGTAAAGGCACTAGCCTAGTGACCCCTGAACCAGACTGTGGGTTGCAGTAAAGCTAGGTATTGTGTGCCTCGGTAGGTGCAAGAATCCTCGACTAGTGAATGGCAGGATATACGATAAATCCTAGAGGTGATTGCCCTTGATTAGGCCTAGGAATCCTTTCCGGTGAATGGAAAGATATATGTAAAGCCTGAAGGGTATGTCTCAATTATGGCCTAGTGACCCTTGGATCAGATTGTGGGTTGTGGTAAAGCCTAGGGACTAGGAGACGGGAAAATTCCTCATGGTGTATGTGGAGAAATCTGGTGGCATCCATGCTTGTTTATGGCCTAGTGATCCGGTGAGGATTGCGGTAAAACCTGATTCTATTGATGAGGGTGAGGTGGTTTAGCCTCGAGAAGACTTGGTTAGTTCTTTTGGTTTGAGTCTCACATTCATGCTTGGAATATGGCACTGGGTGATTGGCTGAAGAGATATTTGACTCAATCAATCTACAGTCTAGTGGAACGTGGTAGTTGCTTATCGGGTTAACTTTTGCCTTCATTAATAGGATTTTCTTTCCTTGGTATTTTATGAGTAAATGTACTAGATTGTATGTGGCATTTATGATTGTTGTATCCTCATTATTTCTGTTGTTTGTATGCTTGTTATGAATATGTTTTACGACATTGAAAATGTATGGTTCTCATCATGTTGATTTATAAATAAATGAGAAATGAATCTATGACCTAATAGATGACAATGCAACTAATGTGATAAGGAACCAGTGATTCCTACCATTGTCAGATAAGTATAAGACCTCTATGCTCAGATTTGATATTATGACCTATAGGATGCATATTTGTGACATGTTTATTGAAATTCCTTCCATGGCTAGAAGGGGTCCAATCAAGTCCAAATTTAAGAATTTGCATTAGCGTCATTGTCTCTATGTTTCTTTTCATTTCTATGAATTCCATGAAGTTCTAGGTAGTGACTGGGTCCTAGCTCTAGAATTTAGCCTGAAATATCGTAGTCATTGGCATAGCACTAGTAGAAAAAGGCTACAGTCGTACTCAGGTAGGCTCATGGGAAGGATTGGGGCCCTTAATTTCTTGGAGGGCCTGGAAAGGGAGTGACTGGGGCTCTAGGTCCTTGAACTACTGAGTTTCCTCAAGGGTTGGTCACTTGGAAAGGTGGGGTATCTCAAGGAGGATATGTAGGATGTTTGGATGGTCAATTTGATTGTGTTTTGTTGGTTCCATTTCCTCAAGGTGACTAGGAGGTTGAACAGATCATAATAGACTCTCATCACATGTTTACCTCGGTCGACCAGTTACTTGGGTAGATGTGGGAGGAGGGTGTTACAATGATTAGTCTTTGGATTTAGAAATCGCAAGCCAGGGGCATCTAAGTTGTCAAAATCACCTGGGAATCGTACCCTACTTGGGCCACACAAATAGTTATTATGGTTGGATTTTTGCCAGTGGAGTTTAGAACAAGTGACCTTCACATCACAAAGTTCCTTAAAATACATGCTATCACCATCTATTATACCCCATGTGGGCTTGAGCTTCACATATTAAAAAAATTGAAAAACTTTGAAAGGAAAAATTCAATAATCTCATCAATTAAGTAAATGAAATTATAATTTATTTAACTTCCATTTTTTTCTTTTTCTTTTTATCATTCATTTAAAATTTATAAAAATAAAATATCAAAATGCTTTCATCATACCTCAATTAATTTTGATAAGTCTAAATAAAATGTAATCACTATTCCAAGTTATATTAATCAATTATAGAGAATCACTATGATAAATTATATTAACTTGTGGTGCAATTCACTTTTGTTCTAAAATAACACAAAATCTATCATAACTTAGCTATTAAATTAGAAATGGAGACACTTACCACTAGCTACTATCCATGCAATGATTTTGTTGTAGTTACAATCCTAAATAAACTAAAAATTGCATAGAAGTAATGACACAAAGATACCAATAAAGAACTTAAACAAGGCAAACATTTAAATGGTGAAACCCTAACAGTGTGTTAAGAAAACAACCATGAGGAAACATATAATTGTATCTATTATTCACAAAACAATATTACAATCAAGGTTACAACTATATATAATCTTTCTTTACATGCCCTAATTTATTATAGTAGTTGCATTTTAGTTTTGCCTTCTTTCTTTTGATTTTGAGCCTGGTGTACCTATTGAATTCTCCCATTTTTTCTAGATCGACCCCTATTGCTTCTAGTGTGGATGACTTTATACTGGATTTGCTCTACATTTCCTCAAACAAAAAGGCTCCCATAATAGAATCATAGTCAAGTGTATCAATTGTACTAAAGCTAATGAAAGTGACTAAGTGTTCCCAATATTCAAGCAATGATCACAATAATATATCCATCTTATCTTCCTTATCGATTTTCACATCCATACTACTATATGACATATAAGAGTACTAAATATGTTTAAATGATCAACAATTTAGGTATCTTATTTCATTCATAGACTATATGTTGATTTTGGGTAGCATCAGATGTCCTATAGCCATGAAAATTGGTGGAGAGGCTAAAGCACGCAAGATCTCCAAGACCCATAAATGGTTTGGGAAGATTCTAACTAGTTTGGGAGATATTAAAATAATTAATATTTTTAATGGAGTTCCTTAGTCTAAACTTAGGAAAAATAAAATGTTAATGGGTATTAATATAACACTGGGTTAGAATGTTTCAAAATTCATGGATCAATCCAAATAATCTTGGTTGTTGATTAGAGATTTAATCTCTGTCGTTGATGTACCAATGAGAAAAGTATAAGAGGAGGCTTGAGGGTCAGTTGGAGAACACACTAAGAGAGATCAAGAATTCGACTTTCTAGGGCAAGGTTTGCTGAGGAAATCGAGCGAGTGATCTGAGTTGCAGCTGAGGGGTAGTGAATACATAACAGAGAGGCAGAGTTGGTACCAGAGAGGCAACACAAAGCCCAGTGAGGTTGACACAAAGGTAGTTGGAGGCTACGCAGAGGCAACTAGGAGCTGTGTAGAGCCAGAGAGGCTAGCGTGTTGGACGCAGAGGGTCTAGGGGCTAACACATAGACTCCAGAAGATGACATAGAGGCTAGCAAAGTCGACGCAGCGCCTAGAGGTAGCGTTGGAGGATTTCATGGGATAGCTTGGGAGTTGGGTAGCCAGATAGGGTGACACAGTCCCTATCAGAGTGATGCAGAGCAGCAAAAGCTGCAATTGTTGTTGTGGGATCATTCATCTAGTGATTAATCAGCTGGAATATCTATCTCCGAGGAGAGGTACTACTATCAAGGGAATTCTATGTTGGGTGAGCCATTTCTAGCACCCTAGTTGTATTATGAAAACTCCATAATAATAAAATGCTCTGAATAACTGCACCAGTTTTCCCGCATTGGGTTTTTCTGGGTACATTGGTCCAAAAATAACGGTGTCACTTGTGTTCTTGTTTACTTTTAGTTGATGATCTGTAGATGTTGATACTGTACTTGTATTTATTTTCAGTATTTACATAGTAAATAACTTGTTAAGTAATTGAACAAGTAGGAAGAAATAAACCAGATAGTACAGGAAGAATTTGTAATGGGTTAAACTTAGAAATTCCAACATGGTATCAAAGCATGGTTACAGATCACAGGATAACTGAAGACATCAGCCAAGTAGAGAATTAGCAGTAGAAACAACTATCTCGAGTGACAAAAGTTGTTCTTAGCAGAAAGCAGCAAGGAAGGGATGACATAGAGGGCCTACGTCATCAGCTCGAGCCAGGAGGAGGATCAGTGCAGAGGTAGAGAGGAGCAGACCTGACCTATGCAGTGCCCGATCATCTTTCTTAGTCAGGTAGGATCGTCGTTGAGGCTAGGAGGTGCAGATTTTGCTAGTGACGAGATTGCACAGAGCCTACAGGCTCAGTCCTTTAAGTTGTTGGGGTATGGGAGGTTGCGAATAATTTGCTAAGCGAAGTTGGTGGGGCACTGTGGTTAGAATAATACCTGCAGGGCAAGATCAAGGAGGAGGGATTTCCAAAAGTGAAATCGAGACTTAGAGGGAGTTAAACCAAGGACTTCTAGAAGGGAAGTAGAGAGACTCGAAGGAGTCGAAAGAAGAGCAACATAATGTCCATGAATGGACTGAGAGATCAGGATAGGTTGGACGGAGCATCCAACTTCGTGGTCTGTAAGGCCAGGATCTTATCCATTCTAGATAGGTATCGCATCAAGGACTTCGCCTTGAAAACAATAGCGATGCCAGTTGACCCAGTTGAAAATGAGAGTATGAGGAGGCAATGGCCAGGGCGAAGTGCATCATCCTTGATGGGGTCAAGGATCATGTGGTGCCGCATATTGCTGAGAAGGACATGACAAATGAGATGTGGGATGCCTTGAAGAAATTGTACAAGCATGCTTCCGTGCAGAGGAAGATGTTACTTGAAAATCACCTGCGATCATACCAAATGTAGAAGGGAGAGCAGATAGATGTCTTCCTCGGTCGATTGAAGGAGATCTGTGACCAACTAACTTCCATAGGGGCCACGCCAGATCAAGAATTGATGGTGAGGACTGCATTGAAGGTAGTCTTAAAGGATTGGGAGGTATTTGTCTAGAGCATACTAGGCAGGTCGAGCCTTCTAGATTAGGAGGAACTGTGGGCGGTTCTTCATCAAGAAGAGATCAGTTGGGTGACCAAGGCGAGAAATAGCAGCAAAGGGGTCAGAATCAAGAAGGAGGAAGAAGAAGATGCGTCTCTTGCATTTGCAGGAAAGAAGGAGAAGAGAAAAAAGAAGGACCTCTCCAAGGTCAAGTGCTTCCATTGTGGGGATCTAGGTCATTTTGAAAATCAGTGTCCCAGGAAGAAGAGTAAGGGAGAGGCTTCTGAGACCAAGGCAGCACCACCGAGGCCAGAAAAAGAAGTCGAGGAGGATGACGATTGTGCCATGAGTGCTCATGCGCCACTTGAGAGGAAGTGGGGTGACATTGAGCTATAGTCAGATGGACTACAGGTGATGGGGGGTAGGATCCTTGAGGTACCCAACCTCTTGGATTATACCTTGCTACGAGAGCCCCGAAGAGGAGTAGTAGGACTAGCAAATATTTGTAGAGATGGATGCAAATGGAGCGAAAGAGAGTACTATAGTGTAGAAGTCTCAGGACAGCAGGTTGCAACAATGCGAGAAGCACGGGAGTGTTGCACTAATGCAGGATGGCACAAAGAAGTGTGCAACGGTGCGATATGCATGAAGTTTTTGCAGCAACACAGAGGTCAGTAGAGGGAGCACTTGTTAGCGGCAGAGGGAGCTTCAACATCGGGAGTGTCACTAGCCTGACTAGGATGTCATAGTTGGGTGGATCAGTTACCTGCTTCTTGGTAATTGAGTTGCAGTGTAGTGGTTAGCTGTGGCAATGCTATGGGCAACACGATGCAACATGATGAGAAGGGGATGTAGTGCTAGGAGTATGGACCAACAACAACACGGATACAGAGGGAGCTTTCGTACGGATGTAGTAGTGGTAGTGGCAGGGGCATGGGCAACAATACATGATGCAGCAATGCAGAGGATGTTGGTCAGGGAGGCCTAGTATCAACACAAAGATTGGTGCCGAATAATTAGGGTGATACTCAGTGTGGAGTATTACTAGAGCATAGTCCTCACTAAGAGGGAGTGTTGATTTGGGGTAGCATCGATTGTGCTCTAGCCAGGAAAATTGGCGGAGAGGCTAAAGCACATGAGATCTCCAAGACCTAGAAATGGTTTGGGCAAATTCTAATCGGTTTGGGAGATATTAAAATAACTAATATTTTTAATGGGGTTCCTAAGTCTAAACTTAGGGAGACACGAAGATAAATTTTAGGTATAAGAGAGTTGCCTAAGAGAGGATTAGGTTTCATGCTAGGGTTTGAAGAATACCAGATCAAGCTGTAATCACATTACCAAATCTAGAGGAGGATAGTGCCAGAGCTACAGAGCTTCACAAAAAAGGGCAGGTTCTGACCCAACAAATGAAAAATGTGGGGTCCAAAGGGACCCCATATTATAAACAGGCAATGATGCACAAGGATAAAATGACACTGGACGGGGTGCAAATCTTAGGATCTGAGAAGACAGGAAAGGAGGATCTGACCAATAAAGGAAAGCTAAACGTCGAGGCCAAAGACAACTAGAAATGAAAAGAAATCAATGGCATTAATAGTACAGCAGGAAGAGACAAGAAAAACCCTTTTCCAAAGCAGATATCACAAGAGAAGGAGCTTGAGGATGAGCGAATAGGGAAAGAGGAAGATATAAACCAAGGTAAAGTAGAACAAGAAGGAACAACTATGGGTGCCAAAAAGAAAGAGAACCAAGGACATTGCAAGCCTAAAGCCACTGAAAACCTACGGGTAATAATCTCTGATCCAGAACTATAGGCTTACCAAGAACACATGGCAGAACATGCAGTGGTCTGCAAGTTTATGGGTTTTTGGCCAACAAAATGAGCCCTCTGCTTGTGGATCAAGCAGTAATGGAAACCCAAAGGGGATGTAAGAATCCACCTAGGGGCCAAAAGATTCTTCACGGTGATTTTCACCAATATGGATGACAAGGATTTCATCTTCGATGGAGGCCCGTATTTCTTTGCCTCAGCAGGTCTATACATGAGACCTTGGAAGCCCAACTTCGCACCACAACAGGAAACCTTCAAACAAGTACCTGTTTGAATTCACTTGTTTTCTCTACCGATTGACTACTGGAGACATGTAGTGCTAGAATAGATAGGTAATAATTTAGGCACCTTCATCAAAGCTTCAGAGGATACATTACAGAAGAGATACACCTCCTGTGCTAGAATCTGTGTCAAGATGGATGTTTCAGGGGCTCTAAATGAGGGTCTGTGGTTGGAATACAGAGATGAAGTATATTTTCAGGCTATAGACTATGAGCAAATAACATTTCACTGTAGGAAAATTTCATGAACATGGACATCTAATCAGAGAATGCCCAATGAACAAAACGACAGAGAAACCCAAGGAAAATATAGGGGGTAATAATAAGGAGGCTTTTATTCGACCTCATGCTAGACATCGAGCAAACAAAAGACAACAAAATAAATCAAGTACATCCATCAAAAGCACACGCAATGCATTTGAGTTGTTGGAATCAGAGACGGAACCTGTTAGCGCTCAAATCTTCCTTAGGCTGAAATAAAGCAAGACTCAAGGCCACATCAAACCACACTCAGCCTCGTAGCTAGCCCTACGAGGACAGGAGAGGGCTCTCTCCGGGTCAAACTCGGCAAAAGATAATCGAAATGGTTCGATATGACCGAATTGATGACTGATTTTAGGCTAGGTATGAAGTATAAATAGTTTACAATTGAGTTTTGATAATTTTGTTGAAAACAAGGGAAAGGCAAATTTGGGTGCGGGGATGAGGCACAGGTTTTGCAGAGGTCTACTTGGGGCAAGATAGGCGATTGTTTTGATGCCTTAAAGCAGGTGAGATGGGTATATCAGACTGGTGCGGGGCTAAGGAGAGCAAGGGAGTCTCAAGTATTCTCCTTAAACTGAAGAAAACATAGAAGATTAAACAAATTTAAAGGCAGAGCATAGCAATTTCATGGATTCTACCTTAACACTTCATTTGTTTAATAACAGAATATTCAATAGAGATAGTTATGCACATACACAACTTACAAGTACTGAGAGAAAAACACCATCTACACATAAAGCCACATGGATCCCAAATAGTGCTGCAAAACCCTGGTCTTTCCTTTGCTAAAAATGCTGATAAGATATGTACAATATAGTGTCAAGCTATTCCCAAGAGTCCAACCCTGAAAATGACTAAGAAAATACATAATATAGGCAAGCTAACAAATTCCCTTGCCTCTAGGGGTCGAGCTCATCATCCTAGGAGTTGTTTCAACCAATTCTAAACTAAGAACTACAATATAGGCAGTCAAAACAACTTGCCTCTATAAGCTAGGAAACCAATTCATTCATTACATTTTTGCTATTTTATGAATGAATCATCTAGAATAGGTAAATAAGTGTCATAACAACATGAATCTCCAATAATTACATCAAGGAGGGTGAAAAATCCCATCACAAGTCAAAACAGGTGAAACTGACTTGATTCACTGAGTTGAGGAGGAAAACTGAGTCAAAACACCCTGTGCGCTGTGCACATTTCCAGCTGCTTTTGGGGCACTTCTTGGCATCCAAATTGAGCTCAGGTTGGCTTTTTTGAAAGGCCTAGATGTCTACTTTCTAACCCAAGTGGAATATTCCAATTTGGTCTCCATTTGACCCTCCAAAAGTGAATTCTCCCAGAAGTACTACCTGCTGATGCAAAAAGTGGCAAAAAGGTGATTTTCATGATGTTTTTTGAGCTTTTGATCACTCAAAACTTGATGAAATGCCTTGGAAATTGCTGAGAATGTGTATTTCATCATGAAAAATCCCAAAATGCAAGCCACATGTGATTTGGTCCTCTCCATTTTGTGGGTCGCGTGCGGAGCGCGACGCATAGAACCCAAAAACCTGTTTTGCAAGCCAAAAATTTTGAAATGACAAAAATTTCTCCAAATTTGCCCAAAATTGGAGTGAAGACCCTCCATCATGTATCATGCTCAACTAGTGAAGCCTCAGCCAAACATTGAAGCGGATCAGGCCTTTTGCATTGTTTTTGTGCTTTGCTCAAACGCCTTTTGAGGACCTTCATTCTCGCTTGGCAAACATGCATGCGAGCCCAATAGTGAGTCTTCATGTGGCGAAGCACGTCCTTGTCCCTATTTTCCTTTGCCAACAACTTTTCCAAGTGAGTGTTCACCCAGATGAGCATTGATTGCCGATCAATAGGTGTCAAATCACCAGGTCTCCTACGAGCCAATTCCCGGTCTTCACGAATCTTGCACAGCTCATAAAGTTCATGCTCATCCTCCAACTGCTTGTTGTGCTGCTCTAAGTAGTTGATCACCCATTTATCCATCTGCAATTTCTTTTGCAGCGACTCATTCTCGGCCCTTTTCTCTCTGATGATCTCTTTGAGCTCTGAATTGGGTGAACTAGCATCAACATCACTGATATTGGTATCCTGAACTCCTGAAGGACCCTCATCAACCATGGGTCTCTTGCCCCTGTCCTGACTCTGTACCTATGTTGTAGATGGAAGCGAGACCCCTTCCACATGATGTGGAGATAATACTCGCTCTGCTGATGATGTCAACGAGACCCCTTCCACCCCGGGTGGAGAAATTACTCGTCGTGCAGCTGCAAATAAGGCCCTGGGGCCTTTCTGATATGTCACATATGCTGGAGCATCAACATGCTCGGTCTCATGAATGTCAAACT